>CALSBU010000002.1:0-97009 GCA_943590905.1 Sphaerophoria taeniata
CAAATTTCAACGAGAAAGAAATCACAATTCTACGATTCGCTGTGGAGCATGAAGTATCTACCGAGATTCAAGTGGGTGCATCTGGCAGAGCGTATGAACTATAAACAAGCTGTGCACAAGCAGCGACTGATGACGGAAGTCTCACAAGCCAGGAAGGAGACTTCGTTCTTCCAGAATAATTTGGATAAGAGTGAATTTATCAAGAAAAAGAACAAGCAGGCTAATAAAAGTAAAAACTCGTAGTTGATTTTCATACAATTTTTGGTTCTTGATTATTCTTTTATGCACTGAAATCTGCTGGAAGCTTTTTAATATTTTTGTGTCGAAGGAGTTCTAGATGTAGGTGTCCATAAAACTTGCATTCACAATTTTATGTCGTTTTCCATTGGTCGTCCAGAAGCATTCGGAAGAGTCCAGAAGTCTTCTGAAACCATTCCATTGGACTGACTTTGACAGACGGAATGCTTCTGAGAAGAGCAGAACTCTTCTGTTTTGAAAACAGAATGTTCCGGAGAATGACAGATACATCATAACCCGTTCCATTGGCGGTAGAAGAAGAAACGTCAAAAAAAGACCAATGGAAAACGACATTAGTTTCAAGTTAGTAGATGACAACAGAAAAAAATAAGAATAAAACAAATGTCATTTTGACAGCAGCTGTCTGTTTGGCAACAAATGTAGTAGATAATGTAATAGAGCACAGTTTAGTTAAAGAAGTTTAATTTGGTTATTGTTTAACACACAAATAAACTCGTCTCTAAAGTTTAACGTGGCGTTTATCTAAACGCTTGTTTAGTCAATAATTATTGGTAAGGCCCTTTGAATAAAAAGATTGACTATTGCATTTCTGACAATGATCAAATCTACAATGGCGGTTTTTTGCAAAAGGAACATAAGCTAATAGAATTAAAGACAAATGTTTAGTTGCTTTTGGATCGTATTACAACGCATTCGATGCAATATTGATACGATCGTATTCGTTGTTAGAAAGTATTTGTTAATGAAAATTTATCAACGTTTACCAAGATCAAAAAAACGCTTACGATAAATTAATTGACAATGTGGTTCATATAATAAAGGTAAGATGTTCTCTTTGGTTACCATAGGAGTAAATAAGAAAACTTTCTTCGCAAACTTGATATTGACAAAAGTAAGACAATCTGGGAAAACAGTACTACCCGTGGCTTCTTCCTGAATTGTGTTAACTCGGTTAAGTTATGCACACTCAACCTTTAAGTTACCACTAACAATTTCTTAAGAGCGGGTACAACGTCCCGCGGGTCAGCTAGTGTATATATAAATATAAATCGCGAACTTCACACATATATAGCACATAACGAGCACATAATTATCGTTTGTGCTCATATTGGTTTGCCATCTTTATACACGTCCAAGATGCTACATAACTGTCCGCTATTACCAGCATAAACGAAGCCAAACTAAACCATTTATAAGAATAAAACAGAATCAGAAAACTAATTATTCAAAAACGCAATCAGGACAAATTACACAATTATCTACCTAAATGGCTTAAATAACCTTGCCTTTAGTTAATCAAACCTTATCCCCAAGGTAAATCTTAAATGCCAGGAAAAAGCCGTTTGTATATTTTCCAACTCTCTCTGTCTCAATCTGTCTCAAAAACATAGTTGAAAAGTTTTCGATGGGCCAACAAATTTTCTAATTAAAATTCCTAACACGTGAAATACTGAGACTTAAACACTGGAAGGATTCTACGAATTGGATGTTGCTAATGAGAACACTGAAATTATGTTGAATCGTACATTTGGCAAGAGGCTATTGTTAAGGAGGACTTTTATTGCTCGATACCATCAGGATGAACAACCCCGAGCAATAATATTTTAATGTTAGCTTGTGTTTATAGTTGTTGTATTTATTGAAAAAGGAGTCTTCGAAAGTCTTTTGACAGAAATTCAACTACTATGTTTTATTTGATATAAATCTATGGGGATAACCGTCAGCAGGTTTTGAAGAATTTAAATGTGAACGTGATGGAAGAAAAGTTTTCTTGGATTTGAAAAGGAGTTGAAATTATAGTTGTAAGTGCTCTCACGCACTCACAGGATGTGAAAAACTGAATAATACCTCGTAAGTCTATTTAATGTCATGGCAAGCTGTTGACATGAATTTGCATAAATTTACAAAGATGTAAACAAAATTTTCCGGTCCAAGTGGTAAACCGACGACCGACGGTTCACTCAAACCCTTAGATCAGATAACCTTCTTCAGCACTATAGAACATTATAATGTATGCAATTCATGTCATATATCTGGAGCGTGTTCAAAGGAAGAGAGCGTGTCATGCCCTGGGATTCGTAAAAGATGTCGAGCGGATGAAGAGTAAGTAGGTAGATAAGTGGTACATGTTTTGACAGGGAACTTTCAAATAATAAGCATCGAATATTAGCTATGAGAAGGTAGTTTCTATCATTTGGATTGAGATTCAACTATGCTGTTAGTAAACTTAGCATCTGTTCAAGTTCCTGTAACCACTTTATATATGAACTAGCTGGTACCTGCGGCTTTGCCCGCGTTAAGTTAAAGTTAACTTATTATTTTAATATGGTGTTGTACAGGATGGAAGGTGAAACAATGAAAAGATTCTGGGCATTGAACACCCGTAAAAACGCATCGCATATAGCTGTCCATGGCCATGGGAGAAGCACAGCTTTTCTTGATTAGAGAACTATTTACGTATCTGAATTTTTCATAGCTTTGCAACCTTAAATTCTATGCTAAATTCGTGCTCTCACAGAGTTTTCCGAGTTCCAATCCAAAATTTTCCATTTCTCCGTTTGCACCTACAATTACATGCGATTTTCCCATTGAAAACCAGTGAGTCTTCCGAGTTTTTCATCAAGAACTTTCTATTTTCCAATCGAAACCACATTTTGAAACAAAAAATTCCAAGCAAAAAATCAAATATCTGCCCTTTGTTTGGATTTTCCAGTTTTTTCAGTTTTCCCACTCTTCCATGAAGTTCTTACATTTTTTTTTCACAGAAACCACCACTGAATACAACAGTATTAACCATGAAAATTTCACAAATATCTGAGGGGCCATTTCGGATTCCATTGGATATATACATACATATGTACATACATTTTTATAAGATAATTTGTAATATAGGAGCAAGTTCGTACGACCCAGTCGTGCACATATTTTTTTTAATTTTTATTGGTGTTTCGCAATAAGTATTGAATCAATAACTTAAGCTTCTTCCAACCGTCCTTTCTCAAATCCTTCGAATAAAAAAAAAAAACAAATGTTCTGAACAAAAAAATATTGACAACCTATCGTTGGAGAAAGCAATCCGTGGTTCTGGCACATCTATCAGCGGGACTATCGTCATCAAATCCACCCAATTATTGGCATACGCAGACGACATTGGAAGGAACCCACTTAACTAAGTACATGGTGACCCCGTCTGCTGAAAACGTTAGCAATAGTAGAAGAACAACTATTAAGGTGGAGGTGCACGAATTCGAAGTGGTGCTATCGTTCAATTAGCTTGGATATGCAGTAGCAGCCGATAAGAATATGGAAGAAAAAATACGCAGGCAGCCGGCTGCTCAAAGCCCACAGAACCTACTTAAGTCTTTCAAGGCTATTTATAGGTATCCTAAAAGGTTACCATTGCATTACTTCTAAACTGCTGCTTTAAGACGATAGTCTTACCAGTACTCACCTACGGATCTGAGACCTGGGTGCTTAGCCAATGGCACTCTGAATTCTTAGTTCTCCCTGTTTGTGAGGAAGGACGATTCTGGAGACGATATAACCTTGAACTATGTATGTATATGAAATCTAAAAAAAAATTAGCGTGGTAGACTCTAGTGGGCACAAAGTTGTATGACCGAAGAGGAACGGGTCGGGAAGTCTTTTGAGAAACAATTCATGGTAGAACACAGCGTTGCAAACCAAATTTGCGCTGGGATAGTATACATATGTATGAATGTACACCACGACGCTCACAGCCTGAGGGTGCGAAACTGGATTTCGATTTGATTTGATTTCGATTTTGTTTATTATACAGATTGTCCATTTAAGTTCATAAACGCACTTATATAAGGACATTTATCTAATTTCTTAGCATCGAATTGGAAAACCTTGGATATTCGTCTCCAAGTCTGTGCATCGAAGTAACAAGAGGTTCCTCGTTCTTTTGTACCGTTCTTTTCATATTGATTAAGACCTGGAATTCGAGTCATCCAAATTTTATCTTCTATGTGATACCGACATTCTCGATTATGTAATTCTGCAGCGGCCATCAATTGCATAACATCACCAATATTAATGTGTAGAATAGAAAGAATAGCAGGTCTTCTTGCAATTAAGGACAGATTTCCCCGGGATATATGGAAGAACTTGCTGATCCCGGTTGTGGCTCAGATGAAGGGGGAAAATTCACTATCTCTTCTTTGTCCATATACATATGTATGTGTGTGTACATATGTACCTATACATACATACATATAGCAAATATAAAATTTTCTAAAATTTTTTCGATTTGACAATTTTCGAAAATTGAAATCGATCGGATTTGTTTTTTTTTTTTTGTAGTGAAAAAAATATTTTTTTTTAACATTAGCAACGTTTGTCATTTGATTGCATTTGAAAAATATACATTTCATTTTTTCTAAACCTTCTACCCTAATACCTCTTGCATTTAGAGAAAAAATTAGGAAAATCGGTCAACCAGTGTGTCCGGTTAGCGAACGAACACAAAAATTAAGCTGTTCTTTTATATATATAGATAGTGATTGAATCACACACAAAGCAGTGTACGTTTAAGGTTCTCAAATTTAATTATTGTTTCCTTACTTAAAAATTAAGTTAACATTGCTTTGAAATTTAACCGGCATGCAGTCAAGTCAAAAAGGGAGCACAAATTAGCAGACTTCCCGAGTTTAAAACATATCATTTAAACATGAGTTTAAATGGTATTTTAAAATTCAAATGGATGTGTGAAAACGTCTACCCAATTAAAATTTAAAAATCAAGAAAAGTTATTTCGGACGGTTTTGTGTATGAACAAACAAAAAGCTTGGTTAATTTTTTTTTTTTCTTCTAAGGTTTTGTTCGTAATTGGAACAGCAGGAGAAAAAAATTCGGAAAATTAACGTTGCAGAGCGATTACATACTAAAACTGTAGTTTAACACGTTTGAAGAAAAAGTTAAGTCAAAATCCGTGCAGTTTAAAAAGTAATTCGACTAGATGAAGATAACGTCAACTTTTCTTACCTTGGATTAAAAGATTATCGAAATTTAAGAAACAAATAACAGATAGCTTGAAACATATAATAGAGTAATTGATAAAGAGCGAGCGTTGGCAAAAAATATAAAATTTCGACCGTAATTTGGAGTCGGTAACCGCAACTTTAAGAGCATTTACTCGTACTTTAGGTCTCCATTCTCTAGCAGACAATAACATGTTAAGTGGAAATTCGTTTTGTGATGTTTCCATTTCAGAGAGACATCGAGTAAGTCGAAGTGCCGAAAATATAGCTTGCCGTTCCTGGCTTCCGTAGTAAGTGAAGTGATGCAAATCATCAAATTCAATGGCAATCTAAAGAATTGGAAATCGCTCAGACTATTTTTTGACCCAAATGGGAAGATATGGTATTGAATGACATGTGGTGTCAACAGGCACCAGAGACACCTTACTATCGAACAAGCATTAGCAAAGTATTCGAAAAGATGTTGATGATGAAAAGGGGTGCGAAAAAGTGTGCTGAACACAATAATTCTTGAAATCATTCATGCCACGCCTAAGCTCGTTTCTGATATTCAATGGAATAAATCAAAGTTCTGGTTGATTTGGAATAGGCTTTCGACACCGTATGGTTAGAGTTAGAGGGTCTTTTTCTGAAGCTGACCAGTCTTGGCATTCTAAGTAAACCATTGTTGTATATGCCTTATGATATGCTTAACGGTAGAAAGTTTGCTGTCAAAAGTTGCAATGTAACTTCTACCACCACAACCTTCAAAATTAAAAATCGTCTGCAGCATGGAGCGTTTATTCGTCAATTCTCTTCAATACTGTATCATCGATCTGATAGGTAGCCTTTCGCAGTATACCGACGATCTAATTGCGAACAGAACTGCACCAAAATTCGAAGACATTGGACTTATTCTCTGAAATTTCCCATATTAAGTTGGTGAAACTCAAAAGTTTTAAGGGTCTGATAAAATTTAAAAAGATTTTTGATAAAAGTGCTTTTTGTGTTTGTTTATGAAATTGGGAATTAGTTGAATAAAATAAAATAGATCATAGGCCGAAAGAAATCAATTTTAAGTTGAACATGAATTTCTTAGAGTGCCCGGTTAGGGTCAGTAAGTTAAATAAAAGATCATAAGCTAGTTTTGAATTCTTTTTTCTGGTGTTAGGTAGTAATAAGTTTAAATAAATAAGAAATTTAAAAAAAAACCTTAGGTACGATCGATTTATTATTATAAAGTGTGTGATGAGCATGTTATCTCAAGAAGTAGGACAGCCGATTGACCGCCTCATTAATTTATGCCAACAAGTCGTAGTCGACAACGACTTTGAAGGGGCTGAGAGCCAACATTGAACGTGAAATAGCGGCCGTTGCAGTCCAAATGTGTGGCCGAGTCATCCAGTCGAGAATGCCCGCGATAGCCATATGAACGAAGTCGAGTTCCATTCCACGCACCAACGCAGCTACAAAAACTATTAGTGTATTACCAGAACGTGAACGGCCTTACGACGAAGACATATAAGGTCTACAAGAATAACAACAATATTCTCCATGATGATGTACTGACAGAAACCTGGCTAAATTTCTCAATTGCCGACTCTGAGATGTTTGATCATTTTGAAATTTCAAATCTTCGGATGCGACCGCCATAGAGACTCAAACGTGACTACTGTTGGAGGTGGTTTGCTGATTGCTGTTCGTACTCACTTGTGTTGTAACCTTGTCGATGACTTTGTGGACACTAATCTGGAAATTATGTATGTGAGATTGAAACTGTTGTCTTTTTATTGGTATATGGTTGTTTGTTATATTCCTCCATCCTCGAATAATGACGTATATAATAATTTTAACGATTGCCTATAATCAATCAATGCTATGATGGACGATGTTGATGAATTATTTGTTGTCGGGGACTTTAATCTGCCAAATATCGAATGGACTACCTCACATGCATGTGACTTCTTATCTGCGACTCAAGTATCTACCACAAGTGAATAATGTCATCGATGGAATGGCCTCTCTAGGCCTCAGCCAACTAAACGGGATTAAAAATCTAAAAAATAAAATTCTTGACCTTGTATACTTCTCTGACATCATTTACTCTGATGGAACTGTACAAGCATGTGATACTACAATTGTGGAACAAGACAAACACCATCCTGCACTTTCAATCTCACTAAGTTTAAAAACCCTTAACGTTTCAAGTCATTGTAAGAATAAGCCTGAATTCAATTTTAAAAAATTTAATTTTAATGAACTTTATAGACTTTTATCTGATATTGACTGGAATATGTCAGGATGTTAATTGCAATGGAATGGTTTTGCACTTTTACAAAATATTATTTGACTGTTTTATAGAAACTGTTCCTTTAAGGAAAAGAAAACTTTTGAATTACGCTCCATCATGGTTTGACCTACATATAAAAACTCTAAAAAATAAAAGAAATAAGTCATGGGCTAAGTTGAATCGATCATGGACTGAAGAGGCCTTACATGATTATATCATACAGAGAGATGAATTTCTTAACTACTCCAATCTTCTTTATTCGCACTACATAATGCAAACTGAAAATAATCTTAAATCTAATCCTCGTGAGATTTGGAAATTCGTAAATTCGTTTTTTTCCTTGGCCGAACATCTTGCCTCCTCATATTGATCGACTCAAACTTTTAAGCCTTCCCTCTCTTGCCAGCCACAGAGCTTATTTACAATTTTGCTTTATGGTCGGTGTAGTAAATGGCTCAATATCAGCGTCATCAATTCTTTGTCGCTTGAACTTCAATGTGAGTAATTATGTTGTATAGGGGGATTCTAGAAGAAGGGATTTGTGGGGAGTTTAAGGGGATTCCTTGGCTTTAAGGGCTCGCCAAGGTAAGCCGGAGTGCTAGGCGCTCGGCGCCGATTTATAATAACAAATTAAAACGTCATTAGTTACCTTAATTATTTTGTTTATTGTTTCCGTTGAGTGGTTTGTAATATTGTTTTACTTGTGCTAAATTGCGATTGTCCTAATTTGCGACTGTTCTATATTGTGACTGTGCTCTTAACCTAAACTACTTAACTATTTATATCATTTTAATGCTTACTTACTAAATTTCTTAACCTACTTCCTAAATAATAATTTCTTAACCTACTACAATACTCACCTCATTTTCACATTGATGTCATCAAAAATGCATTTCCGCACTTCACACCTGTCGCTTTGGGTTCAACGTTCGTCGTGTTGACAAACTTTCTGATGACGCTTCGAATTACTTCATCGAGAATCCAAAGCATTGCTTTGACCGTTTATTAAGGTCACAATTGCTTTGAACCTCAATGAATGCGTCGATCAGCAAGCTTGTTTTATTTTTCATTTTCCACACAAGCAAAACAATATAAAATTACTTTTTGTTTTGTTTACGTTTTGTTGTGGATTTTGGGGTTTGGAGAGTTATGAATGGATGCTTTGATAGCATCACATAACACCTCCCCCCTTTCGAAAAAAATAATTTTTGTATGGAAGAGACAAAAATTGTTGAACCATGCGTAGGTATTTTTGTTTTGAAGTGGTTTTCGAAAGCGATTCTGAATCAATATGAAAATAAGGGATATATATTGTATTTATGTTTTATTCTTTTTTGTTTTATACATTTATTAAAAATGTGTGTATAGTATTTGTTTTTTTTTTATATATATATATGTACAGTAGTCCAATTACAGATTTTATGCGTTTAGTGATTGCTTAGTGCTATTGGAGTATATGTTTAAATTTTGTTAAAGTATATTCTTCTTTGTATTAACTTATTTATATTTACATTATTCTTATCTGCATTGTATTTCGCATTTTTTATTTAAAGACATGTTTTATGGCAATAATTCTTTAATTGGTTTGATGCAATTTTCTAATTCTTAAGTATATTTGTTTTTTTTTTTATATACAATATAATCGTTTAAATACATTTTTGTTACTATATACATGTGTTTTGATATCGTATTGGATGTGTGTTGATTGGAGCTTTGTTGTTGTGTGTGCTGTTAATCGGTTTAAAGTGTTGTCGGTTTTGGGTTTGCATGGAACTCTTCCGTTGTCGAGTTTTGTCGGTCAGTTTTTGGTTTGCATGGAACTCTTCTTCCTTCCTTCATAGTTTATGGTAGGGGTATGCGTGCGCTGAAAGTTTGAAATTTATGGGGATTTTCCCTCTTTTAAAGTTTGATTGTGGGCATATAAACCTCTTTTCAACAATAATTTTTTTTTGTGTTGGGGCTTAATATTTCCCTCTTCTTAATTTTAAGACTGTTACTGGGGCTCAATATCTCCCTCTTTTCATTTTTTTTTATTTGTTGGGGCTCAATATCTCCCTCTTTTCATTTTTTTTTTTGTTTGTTGGGGCTCAATATCTCCCTCTTTTCATTTTTTTTTTGTTTGTTGGGGTTCAATATCTCCCTCTTTTCATGTTTTTAATTTCATATAGAGTGATCAATTTCGATCTTGACCTTGAAAGTATTTTTATTTCATTATTTTGGTCTTGTTTTATTGACCTAGTTTTTACTTTGATTCTTGTGCTCTAGTGACATAGGCATTTTTATTTTTTCTTTATTTTCATTTTTTTAGTTCGACAGTGTCGAGTTACACACTGATTTTATAACAGTCAGCATTAATATTGAACAAAATGTTAACATGTAAACATTTTTTTTATTACTATAGGTTCTGAATCATGCAGGGTGTCTGCTTGCGACTCATTACTTAATTGACCTGTTTTTTGCAGTGTCATATTACAATGTGTTTGAAGTGCTTTAAGCAATTTTTTTTTTTGTGTAATTTGTATTTCTTCCAAATTCTTTACAACTGTTATTATTTTTGGGCTCATATTAAGGTTTATTTACTTTGAGGTTTTTCTACTTTTTTGAGTTTGAACGTCGCAGATTAACTTTTTCATCAATTATTTTGTCTTGCATCATTTTTTCTCCTTATTTTCACTTTGCGAGGTGAAATTTTAGATGCTTCGGTTTCAGTGTTTGAACAATCCTTCATTGAAGCGGATAAAAATTCGAATTTAATGCATTGACTTGCATTTTTATACTGCAGTTTACATTTTTCTTCTTGTGAATCCTTAACATTCAATTCATGTCCTGCTTTCTCTTCGTGATTTTTATGAGTTTGCTGACAGTTTGTGGTTGCCACATTTGTGTCAAGCCCTGTATAGCAACATCCATTGTGAGAAATGGTTGACTCATTCATTTTGGTCTTATTAGACATTGGTGGGCTATATACCTCTAAACCTTGCGTCAGTAGTTTTGGAAATGTTAATAACTTGATAGGATCGTCTACGAGGCTACTGTATCCTAAGAGTTTATACCTATCGCCGGGGATGGCTAGGTCATTTTCCACTACTTTAATTGCGCATTTAGGTATTTAGGGTATCTGTATAGTACCAGTGCATTTCTCTAATATATGACCGACACCACAAGGCGTATTAATGAACAGTTTTTTAGCGCCTGTATCCTCAATTCTAATAGCTATCCTCTTTTTTAAAAAATTTACCTGTGAACCTGTATCTACTAACAGTTGGGTCGAATTTGTTCTTCTCTAATTCCATTATTGAAGACAAAGAAATATGTTCTATTTTACGATTTTTTTTTTGTTTTTTTGTTTTCATTTGTTTTTAAATTTTGTATTTTTGCAATTTTGTATTTTCTTGTGCCCGTGATTTCGTTTTATTTTGTTTAAAGTCGAGTCGGGGGACTTTCGATCGACTATTGGGATCTGTTTGTTCGCCAATTATTTGAAAATAGTGTTTGGTAGAGGTTAAATGACCTTCCAAACCAATCACATAATGTTGGCATGTAACATACTCGGGTTTGAGTATTATTATTTGTATTCTTTTCATTTTCATTATGGTTCTTATGGTTTCTTGTGTTATTGTTATATTTTGGTATAAATTTTGAATTTATTCTTAAAATGGGCCATCGGTTTCCGGTATCAAATTTTGAAAACACAGGTGATTTCAAAATTGAAAAGAAGAAAACAAGAAATATTAGAAAACGGGCCATTTTCAAATGAGGTATTTAAGTGAGAAACAGTCAATTTACCAACCACTACTTTTACTAAAGTAAGAGTGGTCTAAGAAGGGTAGGTTGGGATGACGTTCCTGAAGTGGAGTTGGCTTCAGGGTCCTTATGTCTCTTGGTTTATACTCCAAATTGACACGCCATCCTACCGGCTAGCCAATGTTGTATAGGGGGATTCTAGAAGAAGGGATTTGTGGGGAGTTTAAGGGGATTCCTTGGCTTTAAGGGCTCGCCAAGGTAAGCCGGAGTGCTAGGCGCTCGGCGCCGATTTATAATAACAAATTAAAACGTCATTAGTTACCTTAATTATTTTGTTTATTGTTTCCGTTGAGTGGTTTGTAATATTGTTTTACTTGTGCTAAATTGCGATTGTCCTAATTTGCGACTGTTCTATATTGTGACTGTGCTCTTAACCTAAACTACTTAACTATTTATATCATTTTAATGCTTACTTACTAAATTTCTTAACCTACTTCCTAAATAATAATTTCTTAACCTACTACAATACTCACCTCATTTTCACATTGATGTCATCAAAAATGCATTTCCGCACTTCACACCTGTCGCTTTGGGTTCAACGTTCGTCGTGTTGACAAACTTTCTGATGACGCTTCGAATTACTTCATCGAGAATCCAAAGCATTGCTTTGACCGTTTATTAAGGTCACAATTGCTTTGAACCTCAATGAATGCGTCGATCAGCAAGCTTGTTTTATTTTTTCATTTTCCACACAAGCAAAAAAATATAAAATTACTTTTTGTTTTGTTTACGTTTTGTTGTGGATTTTGGGGTTTGGAGAGTTATGAATGGATGCTTTGATAGCATCATATAACATCCTTAAGAAGACAATTTCAATCAAAATTTTAACTTAATCGACTCTGTAAATGACAATATAAAATCACTTAATTTTAAAAACAATTTCTACCTACAAAATTAAATCTTATAATTATAATTAGTTTTAAGATATTTTTTTTTATATGTATGTAGTTAAATAAGTCCTGACCGTTAGCATTTAACGAAATAAATAAATAAATACATTCCTAAATGCTTTGATTGTAAGTACTTCAAGCCAATGATTAAGTTTTGTTTGGGATAGTACAAATGTTTTGCATTTTGTCTAAACAAAAAAATTCAAGTTCTTATTAGAAAATCCTCATAATTTAAGAATAAAACATATTCTAAAAATTGTGAGCTGGCATACACTCTAAGCCCGAAGCTATATTGTTTTTCACTTTTTCCTATGCTACAAGCACCTTAATTTTCGATATACATAAATGGTAACACAAAACTTTCAAGGACTCCGCTATGATGTATGATGGCAATGTCATTCCAAAACATTCATCTAAGTCTCACATCTAACATCTTACGTTTGTGAATTATCAGCATTTGCTGTTGGTTTAACATGAAAGAAAAATTAGCAAAGATTTAAAAGTGAAATGATTTGTGACTGGGATAATGGTTTCATCATACCGTCGAAATTGTGAGTTTTTATATTTGCACATTTGCGCTGCAAATATTTGCTTTTTGCTTTTATGAACATCTGACATTTGTCATTTGCATTTATGAAAAATATGCATTCGTCAGACTTTCGCAACCATGCATTTATGAAAGCACCCATTCTCTCCATAGCAGTTGTTATATTTACCAAAAATTTATAAATTAAAACCACTCACTGCCACAGCTCCCATGGCAAAAGTATTTAATTTTTTTACAAAAATTAACAGTAGGTACGTGTGCAAATACTACTTCGGACTCCTTATGAGATATTGTACCAAGGTCCCATCCTCTTAGCTCTTATACACTCCGCTTCAACTGAATAAGCACACATTTTTTCAAAAGTTTGTTGTCCATTTTTTCCTAACTTTGAACGTTAATGCATCGTTTGATGATGCTAACCGATAGCTTATGATGTTGAGAAAACAAATAAAAAAGAATAATTTAAAAAGGACCACTATTTTTTCCCTGGCTCGCATGCAAAGCTTTCCAGATCGAAAAACTCAGTTTTTTTTTGCGTCAACTGAATAAGCACAACTTTTAAAAATGCAAATAAAATCAAACGGAAAGAAATGCACAAGATTTTCTTTAAATATTTTTTTTATTGGTTATTTCTAGTATTGGGTACCACCACCTTTATTCTTGATTACTTCATAAATTCGGGCTGGCATGGAATCGTACAAACTCTTTAAGAAGTCCAGCGAAAATTATCTCCATGGTAACTTAGTGGCTGCAATAAGTGATTCTCTGCCCTCAAACTGACGGCCTGACTCATAAACTTTACGTACCAACTATCCCCATTCATTTTCTATACGGTTCAGGTCAGGTAAATAGGGCGACCGTTGAAGCAATTCAAAATTCTGGTCCTGTGTCCCACTTTTGACAGTGCGTGACGTTTGGATGGGGTCGTTTTCCTATTGGAAAATCCATTTGTAGGGTCCAACAATATCCGAAAATGAAGGAAACCTTCTTTCCAATATTCTTTTGTAGGTAATTGCAGTCGTTTTTGACGTTTGAAACTCAAGCTCAATAGTCCCATAGTAGCTAACTGCTCCCCATATCATAACTCCACTTTCTCCACCATGATGCCGCGCTAAAAATCGTTCTTCTTTTCTCAAATCGTGAAAGTAATAATTAAAACCATCAGGGACATCAAAATTGAAACTCTTCTCATCCGAAAAAACCGTGTTGTGCCACACATTTTTCCAACTCACATCAAGTCTAGAAAATCTTAAACGAATATCTTTTCGTTGCTCGTTTAGTGGTGGTTGAAATGATCTGCGCTGTTTGGTACTCTGTGGACTATTGAAACAGCTGCAGTTACACCAACTTTTTGTTTAATTTTTACCACGGAGGCACATGAACTGGAAGCACATCTCAAAATCGCTCGTCGATCAACTTCGAATGTTGCCGTTTTTTTACCACCTTTCATGTTTTTCTCGTACAAACTTTTGTTCCTGAGGTACGAATAGACAACACTAAGACTCCGATCAATGTTGGTAGCTATAGCACGAATTATATTTATCCGTCGGGAATAAAAAAGGTTAATTCAAAAAAATATATTTTTAAATATTAATTTTATTTTCTATTCAACAAGATGGAATATTTAAATAGTTTTACATGCATAGTTCTTACGTACTACTCTGTAACTACTGGAAACTCCTTCCGTGTTGCATCTATTTATATCGTTTTGTGTCCTTTATGTTTGTGTTGGTTAATTACTTTTTGTATCTTTTATGTTTGTGTTGGTTAATTACTTTTTGTATCTTTATCTTATTTTGTTATTTGGTTGGTCATAAAATATCTGTTATGTTCTATTTTTATTGTTATCTTGTTTTGTTATTATTATCTTTATTATTTTATTATTATTATTATTTCCTCTTATTTCCTGCTTGAGGTACAGTTGAGTGTTTATAACTCACGCACGGTCAGTCTTTATTCTTTTAACGAATCAATCTTAACTCGTCCGACACTATTAAAGCTTCCGATCTAACCATCTTTTCTTAAATTTTAAATAAACAGTTAAATGTCACTTAGAACACTTCAACTTTTGATTTGGTATACCAATTAACTTAAAACTCTAAGAACCAAGGTAGATAATGAGAGTGAAAGATCGTGTGCTTATTCAGTTGACGCAAAAAAAAACTGAGTTTTTCAATCTGGAAAGCTTTGCATGAGAGCCAGGGAAAAAATAGTGGTCCTTTTTAAATTATTCTTTTTGTTTTGTTTTCTCAACATCATAAGCTATCGGTTAGCATCATCAAATGATGCATTAACGTTCAAAGTTAGGAAAAAATGGACAACAAACTTCAGAAAATTGTGTGCTTATTCAGTTGAAGTGGAGTGTAAGTATACGTAGTATACTACGAAATTAAACATTGTAAAACATAATAAAACAAAAAGGAAAACAAATGCAGTGAACTACTTGTTGTATCAAATACGTATTCTATTCGAAATCTCAAATCATCGTATTCGAATCATTCCAACGTTAACTATTCCAAATGTTAAAACGTGAGAAGAGAAACAAAAAATATTGGCGCAAAATTATAGTCCGCTAATGAACAAGTTTAGAGTGAAACTAGCTTAAAATGACGTTTCAGTCATGACTCAAACGTCATTTTAAGCTAGTATCACACTAAATTCTCTTAAAGTTGTTCATTAGCGGACTATAATTTTGCGCCATTATTTTTATAGATATTGAGCTACAATAGTGATGAATGCGAAAATTAAACTCGTTGAATAACTTTCTTTTCAAAAGACGATAAAATTGTGAAAAACATTTGTGTATTTTCTTGGCTTTAAAACTGCAATGTTTATGTAAAAATGCTTGTTTTAAGTTTTCCTCTTTCATTTTTCTTCGCAAATGAATTCCATTTCCAGAATTCTGCAAATCCTTAATTTAATCACTTGAAAGAGTCTAGGAATGAATTTTAACAAAATGCTGAAAATGTAAATTGAAACTGAATACTAACTTATACCTTTTTATTATTCAGACTTTCCGAAAAAACAAGAATGATCCGCTTAAGCATCTGGTAGTCTAGTCAACTTAATCAATTCAATGGAAATGAGGGAAGTTTGTGAAATGGACACTATTCATTTGAAAGTTCCAAACTTTCACTCAAAGACCCAATTTTGTTAAACTTTTCGCTTAAACATTGAGTAAGAAAAAAATATGCTAATGAAAGGGAAATGAGGGAAGAAAAGGTGTGAGATCTAATTGGGACCTTTATTGATTTTATGGAAATATCTTGTCTCTGCTATGTAGGTGCAGAATGCAATGCCAAGAAAACCAAAGCAAATAATAGGTAGTTGAAAGTGAGGTTAGTTAGTCTACTATTTATTGATTTTTGAAAAGGTGAGGGATTATTGTCTTAAATAAAACAACTTTATATGTAAGCTGAGTAAGAAATAAGGAAACAAGTTGTTTCCAATTTGAAAGCTGTCTCAGGTGATAAGATTCCATGAGGTGCTCTCATTTAATCATACGCCTCATCTAGATCGGAATGTGTTTATCCTACGAGAATAGTTTCACATTTGGATATGGATTTGCCTGCTTTTTGAATAACTATAGGTATAACCTTTTCATGGAAATGAAAAGAGAAAGGTCTGACATATGGCATGAATCTTGAAAAGGGTATTCAATCATTTGGTTGGTAGTGGGTTAAGATTTCGTTGATTTCATTTCAATTCAAAACGATTATTTAGTTCGTAAAAGAACATTCAGGGTCATTAAAACAAAATGAGTGCAATAGTGAGGTTAATGAATTGTTCATTTATTTTTGCTTGTGTTGCTTATTCGTGAGTAAACACTGCACTTGATTGAATATGATTTGAACTTTTGTGTTCTTGAAAACAAAATTTCGTAAGTCCAATTGTTAACTAATGTTCTTAAGTTAGTGCTGCGAATGTAAGATTAAGAATAGAAACGTCATTTGCGACTAAGACCATATTTCCATTTGGTGAATGTTCAGACAAAATTCAAATGCCCTCAAGAATAACTCCGATTCTCATGATTTTTTTTTCTATTGTTAAAGGACAATGACCATTTTTGGGCCCAGTGCGTACACACATAAGACAGGTATCAATAAAAAGGTGACACTTTAGCTGAATATATATTCCAAATATTTTCAAATTCGGTTTTGTAGTTTTCGAGATATTTGAGCTTGAAGTTGATGGATGTAGAATCACAAAAAATGGGTTATTTTCACTATAAAAGCCAATAACTTCTAACTCATGGTTTTACGGAAAAGATTTTGGTACCAAATGAAAGATCATAAAACTATCTTTCTTAACAAATCAGTATTTTTTATATATATTAAGTACATGATCATAATATGCAAGGCTTCGATTTTGTTTGAAAACATATTTTTAAGTTGCTATTCAAATGCAGATATTTTGAAAATATCAGTCTTGACATATATATTTTTATACATAGTTCTATTCCTTATTTCATAACCTTTAATTTGATATATAAATCAATTATATTTTCTTACATAAAAACCATCTTATTAAAGAAATTCTTCTGAAAATAAAAATTTTTGTTTTCAAAGACAAAATACTTACTTTTTCTTCATATTCTTTTTATAGCCCAGGAGCCCCCATACAAGAAATTCCCGTCATCGCGCCCACTAAAATTTTTAATGAGGAATAAAAGTTAAAGCCAAGACGAATAAGATTCGCTTGGTCGGCTTGAATTGAGTGAATTGAGGCTGCGCATACCTGTTGCAATGTGGTGAAATGTCTCCATCATGACGGATTCTATTTTTGTTTCTTTCATTGCACGCGTCCTAGTGTAAGATGTATAAATACCTTGGTTTGTTTGCTTTCAAGCTGCCGAAAGTATTGCGCAAATCAATTTTTTTATAAACGAATCTACTGTAGTTTGTAATAAAAATACAGTGTTTTAGGTCATAATAAAACATTGTTTGCGCGGTACTTTCGGCAGCTTGAAAGCAAAAGCAAGCAAACCAAGGTATTTCTACATCTAACATAAGGACGCGTGTAATGAAAGAAACAGAAATAGAATCCGTAATGATGGAGACATTTCACCGTCATCCACCAAATTGCAACCGGTATGCGCGGCCTTTCCGGCTAACTAAATTTACGCCGACCAAGCGAATCTTATTCGTCTTAAGGGGAGGTTTCCCATGTAAAAATTGGTTGGACTTTTGCGCGAAACCGTCTAGCGTTCGCAATTTTTCGAATATTTTAATAAAACAAACGGTTTTCGATTGATATTATATAGGATCAAATGTTTGTGTAATTAAAAAAAATAAATAAAAATTCGATGTACCTCAAAACCAACAAGCAAACGGAAAAACTATAAAATTTTGAAAGACGTTTGCGCTAACTAATGGAATGGATTAAATATTATATTTTTATTTATTTTATATTTTTCTTATATTGACAATATATCCTGTCACTTAACGTCGTTGCTTTTTTTTCGTTTATCGTTATAATTTTTTCGAATCAAAATTCCAAAAACAATTAAAAATACAGCAAATTACGTAAAAAGTATGAATGCATTTTTTAGTATAACTTCTAAAATATATTAATTAAATAATTAATTATTCCCACGCCTCTTTCCCCCCAAGATACCTCACGCGCTGTGGTCCATTTTCACCGAGTACGACGGCAATTACGGTTGCTAGGCGTATCGGCACTTAATAAGAAATTATTTGTAAAATAAAAAAGTGATGGCGATACGAATATCAGGAAGATGAGAGTTAGGGACTGCTTAATGCAAGCAGGGTCAAAAAGGAATAAAATTTTAAATTAAAAATTTACAAAAAGAGAAAAAAAAATAAAAAATTTTAAAAACAAAATTTTAAAAGTCAAAAATTAAAAAAAAAAAATTAAATAAACATAACAAAGTAAATAAGCGTGTAGAAGACACTTGTCAAGAGATAAGAGATAATGAAGTCAAATAAACTTTTTTCAAAGCTTTAAATATGTGTTTTCAACGGAGCAATTTTATAATTTTTTTTAAATTTTTTATCAAATTTTTTTGTCGACACAAACATACAAAAATACTTATTTTTTGCCTAACATTTTGCGCGTTTGGCCGGGAAATTGATTTATAGATTTTCGAATTTTTTGAAATATTTTTTTTATGAAAGATTAATATATGTTTCAGTTAACGTCGATGTTTTTTTTTTTTAATTTTTCACCTGTAACATATTTAAAAATAAACTTCAAAATGTCAATATTTGTAAGGTCATTGTAAGTGAAATATGGGCAATAAAACTAGCAAATAGTTTTTTATTTTTTTCTGTTATTTTTTGTATTCAATTCAAATAACAAAATAATTTGTTTGCTAATAGTCTTTTTAAATTTAATTTTTGAAAAATCGTCTATTTTGCGTTTTTTGTCAAAAAAATAGTGGTCGATCACACACACAAAGAGGCTGGGTTCACTGGAATGTCACTAGGTGGTGCTGCAATTTGTTTTGCTTTCTCTTCCCTTTCTTACAAAAGATGTTGTTTTTTCTCCTCAACAGAAAATGTACTTTTTGTTCTTCAATAGAAGTGTGAAGAAATGATATTTCTTTACATAAAATTAGAAGAAAGATGCAAGATGAGAAAATAGATCACTTTTTATTTTCGGTAGGTGCAGAATGCAGATGACATAATAGAAGAAGGGTTAGAGCGGGAGATAGAGAAAGCGCATAAAAAGAATGCGGTTAGTAAATAGTAAGTCGCTTCTTTTTGGTTTTTGATGTTGGACATGACAAAATAAGAAAATGAATGAAAGTTGGATATTTGTTTGTAGTGTAGCTACAAAGAATACCGCACATGTGCGATAATTTCTTATCATATCTTTTTGTTTTGGTTGTTGCGAGGGAGATTTGCGATTTATTAGAATAAATTTGACAAGTAGTGTAAGTGTAATATAATTTTTTTGCGACACCTTGAACAGCTCAAAAATGTTGTGTAGGTAGGTAGGTAGTAAGGTATTAGCACAGATAATAAATTTATACAGATGTCTCACCCTTATGGCGAGAAATGATATATGAAACTGAAAGCTACCAAAATAAAAGCTTTTTCCAAAAGCTTTAACGCATTCACTTAATGCATTAAAAATCTATTTTCGCTCGCCTCATTGCCCATAAATGAATACTTAGGCAAGGAAAAAAGCTTCAAAAAGCTCCTTGTCTGTTAAGGCGTTGTCTGTTAAGAGCAAAATAAGTTTCATTTTTTTCCGCAGGGATGAGACATCTGTATAAATTTATTATCTGTGGTATTAGGTAATCCAAATAAATGGGAGAACCCAATTTATTTTTTTTATTCGTTTGGAACAAATAAAATAAGTATAGGGTGTCTCAGTAAGAGTGCACTTTTTCATTTAAAAATAAGGACAAGTATCTTATGACAAGCAGTTGCCCGTAGCTTAGTTGGTAAGTGCGTTGGCTGCTAAGCAGAACGTAGTTGGTTCGAGTCCTACTCAGGCCAAGTTTTTATTTCATCTTTTACGGGCACTGCCTCTTGCGAAGAATTGACAAAACGTCCAAGAGTATCAATCTGTCATGAAAAAAGTGCTTCTCAAATTTGTCGTTCGGAATCGGCGTTAAATTGTAGGTCCCCTCAATTCTTCACACGCACTCAAAGAATCGTTTATGAGAGTAAGCCACTTAGGCCTTGGCTCTTCAAGAGCTGTTGCGCCGCTCTATTTTTTTATCTTATGACAGAGTTGTGATGTTTTTATTGTAGTGTAAGAGGCCAGTTATAGCTACATATCATTGAAATGGATCCGGAAAACCTTTGAATGGATATTTAACTATGTTTTCTTTTGAAAAGAAATCATATACCAATCGATCGGAAATCACTCCAAAAATTTTTATTGACATAAAAAAGTTCAATTACTCATTTATTTTTCCATTAAAATGTGTTTTTCTATTTTCCGGTTGTAAATTCATTTTCCTGAACAGCTGATTGTATTACATATGTAAAAAAATTAAACAAATCATTCCAATGATTTTCGTTTCAATTTTGTACAATTTTAATGATCTATGTATGTTCATTGTTCAACTTCTCACAGTTCCAATGATAGAATTACGTCAGGAAAAATATTCCTGACAGAAATTTGCAATGATTCCTATAACCAACCTATCAGAAAAATGCCAATGATATTTTTCAATGATGAAAACCAATTAAAGCTGTAACTGGCCTCTAAAGAAGATATATTCCGATTAAGTATGGAATAAAATTATCTGCAAATGACCCCCCGGCTCCAATGACAGCTCATTTCTCTTTTCATGAAATTGTCCATAACTTTAGCATAGAGTTGTGGCTGTATCTCATCGATGACACTTTGGATTTCCTATTTGAGCTCAGGAGTCGTTTCCGGTTAATTTGTATAAATCCGAGATTTCACAAAACCCCAAAGAAAAAACTCGCACGGCGGCGTTAAGTCGCACGATATTGGTGGCCAGTTAATATCAGAATTTCGTGAGAAAATGTGTTCTGGAAATATTTGCTGCAATAAGTCGATTGTTTCGTGCGGTGTGTGGAAGGTTGCGCTGTCTTGCTGAAACCACAATTTGTCCAGATTCATGCCGTCCAGTTGAGCCTACAAGAAGTCCATTATGGTATACCTGTAACGAATGCCATTTGTTTTCGGGTTTTCGCCAATACTCTCGTTTACAGCAGCAACGTTTTCAAGACACCGACCGGTATGTTGACGCAAAGAATTCTTACTATCCGTAATTGATCCCTTTTTTTTAATTTCTCGGCAGCAAATTTTGCGAAGTTTGCGAGAGTAGGTATTCACAATTTAAACGCGTTGTTCTTTCGTTTGCCCTAGCGAAATTAATTCCTCTCCGAGTCGTAAGATGAAAAGTAAGTGGAATTCAATCAATCTCCACTTGGGCTAGATTAATTTTTCCTCCTTTCTAAATAAAATTTTGATTAAAGAATGCACCAGACGTCTTATAGGAAGCTTTTCATTTCAATAAAATCACGTTCACTGGCAAAAAAAAAAAACAAAAGCACTCTATTTTTAATAATCAGAAATCAGAATAAACAGAGGTGACAGCCGACAAAATTCAGAGTTCCCTTGCATGAAAAAATATATTCCAATTTTAAAAAGAGCACTCTTACTGAGACACCCTCTACTTGCATCGTTTTATTGCGTGAGGTCAAAAATTTCAATAATATATAATAGGTTCATGACTCTTTTGAATACACTGTTCGTGTTCATCTTTCTAAAAGATGAAAGGTACCTGCCTGTTACAAACGCAATCATCACATCACCCAATAAAAGAATTTCCATTTCATAAAAAAAAAAAAAAAAAAAAAAAAAAAAAAAAAAAAAAAAAAAAAAAAAAAAAAAAAAAAAAAAAAAAAAAAAAAAAAAAAAAAAAAATCTCAGAAAATACAAAAACAAAAGAACATAAAAGAAAAAAAATACAAAAATACAAACAAAAAATGCAAACACATATCACATGATGGAGTTCCAACAAATAGAGGACATAGTTTTTGCCGCTGTGGTTGTTCTAGTTTTAAGTAGTTTGTAGGTAGATTAGGTAATTTTATGTTTTATTTTAAGGACTCTAGTTTGTAAGTTAACATCCCAAAAAAAAGTTAATCTCATTAGTTTTTTAA
Organism: Sphaerophoria taeniata; assembly: GCA_943590905.1. Taxonomy (NCBI): domain Eukaryota; kingdom Metazoa; phylum Arthropoda; class Insecta; order Diptera; family Syrphidae; genus Sphaerophoria; species Sphaerophoria taeniata. The sequence goes on from CALSBU010000002.1 coordinate 22,392, forward strand.
ACTTTCTAATAATAAAAAAAATAAATTGAAATGGAATATAAACTTAGTTCGTAGGCCGAAAGGCATTAATTTTAAGAAGATCCATGAATTACTTAGAGCGCCCGATTAGGGCCAGTAAGTTATATATAAGTAGAATTAATTAGGCTAGTTTCCCATTTTGTCTAGCATGTAAGCAGATTTAAGTTTAAATGAATAAAAAAATGAATTTCAAAAAAAAAAAAAAAAGTTATCCTGCCTCTTCAAAAATTATTTATATCCAGTTTTGCACCTCGCTTAGAGCAAGAGGATACATAAATAATCTTCTCATAAATGTTCATCTTTTTATATTTTTCAACTGGACAAACACAAAAAGAAACAAAAACCTAACCGTTTATCATCATGTCTCGTGCTGCAACAACAATTACATGCAGTTTTCACAATATTCCAAGCTCAAAGAAAAAAAGGAAAAAATGTGCACATTTCGTCACTTGACACATATTTTTTTGGGTCTTTTTTATTGCATTGCAAGTATGTATATGATTTTTCTTCCTTTTCTACCTAGAAGACGTCGGTCGTCGTCTGTGTATATTGCCTTTTCTTCTCCTTCATGTGCCTGATCGTGATAGTGGAATCTGGTTTCTGGTTCTTGCAAATTCTCGTCTGAGATGAAAAAAAGGAATCGGTGAAGAGTAGAGGCCACTAACACATATAAATTCATTTACATGAAATCTGAGTTCGCTGTTCTGGTACACCTACCCTTAACTTTATCTTTTATTTCTCATTAAAAATTTTAGTGGGCGCGATGACGGGAATTTCTTGTATGGGGACTCCCCACCTATTACTTTTTTCTCAGAAAATAATCACATATTCTATTATGCAAACTAAAATTCATTCAACGTTTATTTAAAGCCTTAGGCCGTGTGCGAATCGGATGAATTGTGGTTAAAAAATAAAAATGGATGAATTTTTAACCACTACTGTCATATTTTAACCTGCTCAGCAGCTAGTCAAATAATGCGAAGTGTCAAAATTTAACCAAACGTCAAGTTTTAACCCATTTTTAACTGAATTCGCACACGGCCTTAATTTATTATCGAGAAATTTTTGTTTCTTGGGCTTTGATGATCAATCAGCTGGATGCGATTAATAATAAAATAAAACTAATCCATCTTGGTTTTACCCTACGTTACCCAGTTGTGTCCAGCTTCCTCAGGGGATTTATTTAGTATTTTATATTAATAAATCATGATTAAAAATTGCACAAAAAGTGCGAAAGAGTTTAAATATGGACAACACTAGTATCACAGTATTTAACAACTAGTGTATGGCAACACTATACAAAGCAAAAAAAAAATGGTGTATATTTTATTTTACGTGTCTTCATCATCGTTTTCATAAATAAGAACACTATCTTAATATAAAGCTAGTGGTATCGTTATATTTGTACCATGGCGTGCATAGCCCAAGTACCATAAGATACTCATTACATATGCGCAACACCCAACGGTGCGCATACCAACAAGACAATTGCAATAATATGCCTTAATTGCATTGTAACTGTTTGAATCATTTGGCTCGTTGCTCACTAGTATGTAAGTGAAAAAGATTTTTCCACTTATGTGCCGCGACTTGATTCTTCCCCTTATTAAAAAACTGTTTCCAACTAGGCTTGGGTCAGCTAAGCTAATACGCTCACGGCGTTCGCAGACTTCTATAACGTAGTCGCCATTTTCTTTTACATGCTCTCCACAATAGGAGCGGGCTTGTTTATTTGATAGTTCCCCAAAGATATTTTTCGAAGCTCCACTAAACTGAGAAGCGGGAAGTTGTCAAGACTTGGAATTTGCCCGTTAATACGAAGAAATGCAGCCCCTGCTCTATTTAGATTTTGCTCTTTAATAATTTGGAGTGTTTAATTTATTTAATGCCAACTCCAGGAAAGATGGATGGAATTTATTAAGAAGCGCAGCTGCAATTTTAAAATCATCCATTAAATGACCCGCTGCTAAGTTGTTGAAGTCCTGCTAAAACAGCTTAAAACCCTTTTAAATCGGCCGTTTACAACTTCAACGACCCATCGAACCATTGTTACGCATCTTGACCTATTCGCTTGTGCTGTTGTAAGTTGAAAATTACCTTCCAATACAGATTCAGCCATGTGACACTTGTAACCATAGGATTCTAAGCAAGGAATTGCAACTCTAAATTTTTATCCAAGATGAACACATCGTCCTGTCTGAAGAATTGTCTTGCAAAGGTGTTTTCGTCTCTAAAAATGCTTTTCATGATAATGGCATTCGATGTCGTTGCAGCATATGGTCCCATAACGTCCAGAATATACCCGTCACAAGATGTCATCATAAACAGTTTGACCAAATTCTGGTACTTATGGAGACTGTAGGTCTTTTTTTCAAAATTATAATTAGAGCTTTTTTGCAAATAGATGTATGCACTATACACAACATAAAATTATAAACATATAACGGTTAAACTGCTTAAACTTTTTTCTAGATCTGTTTTTCTTAGGGCTTGATAATTAATCAGAGCTTACCCGCTATGAAGAAATTGGGGCTTAGTGCAAACATTACACTCTAATTAATTACTGTGTGAATAAAAGTGATTATATTTTGAAAAAAGGACAAAATAATTGATGTGGAAGTTATATTATAATTCAACTCTCTGTAATGAAGAGACAATGCATTAAAAGTAAAAATCTTTATTTTCAAAAGAATTTTGTAAATGTAGTTGATTTACTCATAAAATTAAAGATTATGAAATAAGGATTAAGAAAAAATATTCGAGATAAAAATACACTGAATGATATCTTTGAAAACAAATATCTTTATTTTCAGAAGAATTTTTTTAATAAGATGGCTTTTATGTAAGAAAATAGAATTGATTTATATATCAAATTAAAGGTTATGAAATAAGGATTAGAACTATGTATAAAAATATATATGTCATCACTGATATTTTCAAAATATCTGCATTTGAATAGCAACTTAAAAATATGTTTTCAAACAAAATCGAAGCCTTGCATATGATCATGTACTTAATATATATTAAAAATGCTGATTTGTTAAGAAAGATATTTTTATCATCTTTCATTTGGTACCAAAATCTTTTCCGTAAAACCCATGAGTCAGAAGTTATTGGCTTTTATAGTAAAAATAACCTATTTTTTTGTGATTCTACATACATCAACTTCAAGCTCAAATATCTCGAAAACTACAAAACCGAATTTGAAAATATTTGGAATATATATTCAGCTAAGTGTCACCTTTTTATTGATACCTGTCTTATGTGTGTACGCACTGGGCCCAGACTTGTATGAAAAGTGGTCATTCTCCTTTACGGACGGAGTTGATACTTAGAGCACCCTGGAAACGTTTGAATACGTGTTCAATAAACTTACTACATCTGGTGGTGTGGAGAACCCAACAGATCTTAGTTAGCCTTGGGTAAAATCAAGCACTGAACGTTTATTTATTCCCAACTGGATGGGAGAATTTTGAAATGGTAACGTCCGTGTCGAAGGGAGAATTGAAAACTTTCTCTTCGAGGCAAACACATCGCTAGTCAAAAATAGAAGCTTTAGAATTGCTCATTAGCTCGCTTTGCCAAATAAAAAAAAAAAATAACATGGTTAATCAACCATCCTCAAGCAACTAACAGATGCACATGCAACGCATATAATATTATGCATAAAAGTTTTAACAATAAAAGTTTTAAAAAAATATTAATAAGCTTTTGATTATTGTGCATAAAAAAAGTCTTCAATAACTAAGCCAATATGTCGCCTTAGCTCAGTTTTCATTACTAGTAGAAAATAATAATTTAATAACCTTTTCCTGATTAGGGGTACCTTAGTTTTTGTACGTATGTACCTATTAAGAACGGTTTGATTTGCTATCCAAACCTTTCGATTCATACAATATTTATTGCACTAGCTTTGATTTTGAAAGATGCTTTTATAATTCAAAATATCTCATATTAGCATTTAGCTTTTATTTTGATTGAACGATCTTACCAGTTACCACACAAGCAAATTGAATAAATGCATGAAGTTTATTTCTTTCATCCTTCAATATTGAACTTGATTGATATATAAATAACTTGGTAACCCAAGATGCAATTCGAGTGAATTGTGCGAACATGAATTGTGCGAATATTGAATCACAGTCCAAGGACTCTGAGATTCTCCCGTAGAATGTTTGCAATTTTCCTCAAAAAAAAAGGAAAATGTTTGTAATTAATGTAGCCATGTCATAACAAACCCATTTCACCAACAACAACTGTTTGAGTAAATTCTGCTTGAGACATTTTTCTTTTCCAGGAAGTAAATTTTAGGAAATTATTTATTCTTCCTTCAATTCGTTTTGATATTCTATTCAGAAAAAATGTATCGGCTCCTGCATCGCATTGATACCAAATTGAACAAATTTTTTTTATTAATTCATGCGGGAAGGAAAGTCAATTTGTTGTTCAAAAGAGTTAAAAAAAGAATGCCAAAACAATACCTTGTTCGAGGAGGTTGTAAGACCAAAAAAAAATAAAGAAACCGAAAAAAAACTAAACCTTTCCTCAGGTGAACAGGTCTAATTATCTACCTTACTTTTCCGTCAGTATTTATATACCCCACCGGGTCCTATGAAAATATATTAAAAAGATGGTTGTTGTTTTTTGTAGGTTATTGAATCCATCACCAAACAAGTATAAGAAGGCACAGAAATTGAAGATTTTTTCGCTTCAGGTGATTAAAAAAAGATTGGGTTGTACAATTTTGATTATATTGAGATGAAAACTGGCCAATTGCGATATTTTGATAGGTATAGTTGAAAGAAATTTTCGAGGATGGTCTCTCGGGTTTGCTTTGGTAAATTACTATTATCGGTTTAGTTACGTACCTATTCTTTGTTGGGTATATGGATATTTTCTTGGTATCTTGAAAAAAAGGTAGAAAAATTGAATTACAAAAAAAAAACTAGAAGGCCTTTGCTTTACAACGCTGTTCAACTAATCTACCACGTTAGACGATGAATACGCTGAAGCAGAAAAATTAGTTTTGGTATCTAGCTTCAGTCAGCAATTGACAATAAGTAGTCAGGGTGGGGTTTTGAGCCTTGGTCAGCTTCGATACCTATTTAAGTTTAAGGGTTTATGTTTAAATAATAAGCAAATTCTAACAAAAAATGACATAAACAAGAAAAATACAAAATAAAGAAAAAGAAACATAAGAAAAAAACAAAAATATACAAACAAAAATTTAAATTGAATGAGTTGGTTATTGAGAGAGTAAAGACAAGGAGAATAATAATTAAATTTTAAGTACTTTTCGGTAGGAACACGAGGTTGGGAAGCTCTTGACATCTTGGAGAAGAGCAATGCCTTTTTAATATTTTGTTGCGCTTTTTCTCACGGCACGGGAATGATATTTTGATTATAATTTTATATTAATAATCAAACGAATAAACGCGATTATACTCTTATTATTAATTTAATAAAATAAATGATATTGTGTTTATAACACAACGCGATGCACGAAATTTAACAAACAACTAACTTGCACTGGAGCAAGTACGAACGCGACACAAAAGAGAATACGAAAAGAAGTGCAACAACACAGCTCGTTAATGAAGCTGTCACCGCGGCTGCTCAGCTGGGTTGGATTCGGCTTAGTGGAAGAATTTATGATTTTGATTTTATTAAATTGATCGACTTATGAAATCGATCAATTTATTAAAAACAAAAATGTTCTTTATGCACAGTGGGGTGCAAAAGAAAATGGGCGCCAGGAATTTTTTTGAAAAGCGAAATTAGAGAAAAATTCCAAAACTAATTTTAAGAAATATTGTACCAATGTTGAAATGAAAAGAACGAATTTAGATTGTTTTAAATATTAATTGGGGAAAACCGTGGGATAGAAGATCCCTGGACTAAAACCCAAAATGTTTTCGAATAGAATTAAAAGAAGAAAGAAAAAGAGTGAACAATGAAAAAAATAAAAATGGCGAACAACTAGAATCAAGACTAAAGAATCAAAATGGGTTCTTAACACTTTTGATAAAACGCGACTCGATATTTATTCAACTGAAAGCACGAATTCACGACACGAATATTGTTAAATCGAAAATTTATAAATATAAATATATTTTCAACTCAAGTAAACCGGTCTACTTATCTTTATTAAAAATCCTCAATTTCTGCTCCTCGTTCTCGTGTCTCCTCAGTTCCTTTTATTTTCACCTCGAATCCTTTTTCATTTCCTTAATACCTCGAATTTTCCTCAAAACAAAGTTTCTCCTTCTCGATCTATTATTTTTCTCAAAATTTCTCGATTCCTCCAAATTTTTCAAAAATCTCGCTTTCAACTTGTCGCTTGTTAGGATCTCCCAAGAGTGCCTTCCAAGCTATTTCCAATTTATTTTCCTCCCTCGTCCATCGCATTCACCCACACATACATTCTCACCAGACAATCGTTTTCGTGATCATCGGTCACGGATTTACGGCTTCCTGGCAGCGTTGTGCAAAAGTGCCCAATTGGGCCATTTGGCCCTAAAATTTGCTGTTTGGCCCCATGTTCCGGGCCAACGGGAAATGGCCCCAATTTTGTGAAATTCAAGTATTGGGTAAGGTAAAAAAAATATTAATGATTGATTGATTGAAATTTGAAAATAAATGGTTCCGCCGATGCTAGCCCTCGAAATTGCAAGCGGAGAGTAGAATCCGTACCAACAGAACTCATTTTATTGACTTCTGGTAGACCTTCATTTTTGATTGGGCAAGTTCATTAAAACGCTAAGCATGTGGTTGTTGTATTTTTCTTTTTAAAGAAACGCTGAAGCAGCTATTTACGACAATAACTCCAAGTTACTTAATAGAAAAGTTTCATTTATTAATGCTGTTGAGGTAATTTTCGGTTTTAGGAGCAGATATTTGTTCAAGCCGCTTACCTCAATCAAAAATTGAACGTGCCATTAAGATTGTATTTATGTATTTGAACAACGATAACAACTTAGAAGTGCTTCCACCAACATCTTTTTTCCGTCAATTCCTTTGAAGAGCTTGTAAAAATGCATGTCTATTCATAGCAATTGATAAACAATAAAAAGTAAGCAATGGGAAACCAAAAATCAGTGGAGTTGTTAGCGCAATGCGTAGTGCATTGGCTTCCCAACTAGCTGGTCTAGGTCAAAATCCCATGATGTGAACTTAAAAGATTTTCGATTAAAATGAAAAATAACTAGACAAGCACCACTAATAAGGAGTCTAATGATCGGCTTGGCACCCGTGAAATAGCTATAACTCCAGCCAAACAAAGGAATTGACAGAAAAAAGACATTGGTGGAAGCACTTCTAAGTTGTTATCGTTGTTCAAATACATAAATGGAATTGACGGACGCAGCCTTACTGCAGCCTTACACGAAATCAAATTATAACTTTAAGATTGTAGTGTCCGTGCCTAAGTGGTTAGGTGCATTGGCTGCTAAGCAGAACGTCGGTGGTTCGAGTCCTACTCGTGCCCATACATTTTTTTTTCATCTTTCACGGGCACTGCTTTTTGCGAAGATCTGACAAAACTTCCAAGAGTATCAATCTGTCATGAAAAAGTTCTTCTCAACTTTGCCGTTCGTAATCGGCGTTAAACTGTGGGTCTCCTCAATTCTTCACTCGCACCCAGAGAATTGTTGATAAGAGTAAGCCACTTAGGCCTTCAAGAGCTATCGCGTCACTCTATTTATTATTAATATTACAAACTAGGGAAAGATTTGACGAGTGAGGTTATATAGTTTCTATTCGAAGCTTGCAAATTTCTAGAGCTGGTTTCTTGTCCGTTAAAAGTGGAATCATCGTGATTCAACTACTGAGTTGGCTACTGGCAGTAGCAGTCCATGAATAGTACCTATATCAATGAGTACCACAAATAACAATAAACGAATAAGTGCCATGGCTATTTGTCTTTTTCTGGTTTGAAGTCGTTTTCAAGAAATTCAACTACTGTTGTGCTTTACCGCTAGTAAACCATCCATTTTTGTTGTCAACAACACAACTAAGCATTGAACATGTTTTGAAAGTAAGAAAATCAAATCTCTAATAATGTACAAATCCCAATCTCTCGCAGCCAAGACTGTAGTTTCTTATTGTTTATTAGTAGCAAATTCAGTGGCCAAGCTTTTTCAAGAACTTACTTATAATTTTTTCCTACTATGTTTAAGTACCTGTATTTTAGTTTATAATTAAAACTAGATATTTTGATTTTTTAGAATTAATGAAAAATATGTTCTTATTTCAAAACAAAACAAATGTGCACGACTGAGTCATACCAACTTGCTCCTGTATTCCAAAACTGAACTCACAAGAAATTTAAAATTTAAATTGAAAAATGTACCTCAAAAACACATTTTATCATAAAAAATTTAATATAATTTCTTAAAAATTTGTTGATTTTTTAAATTTTTTTAAAAAATTCTGCTCTACGTTTTTTTTTGTTTTAATTAATTTTTTAGGCCGTGTGCGAATTGGATGCATTGTGGTTAAAAATGAATGAATTTTTAACCACTACTGTCATATTTTAACCTGCTCCGTAGCTAGTCTAATTTTAACACATTTTATTCTATGCGGAGTGTCAAAATTTAACCAAACGTCAAGTTTTAACCACTTTTAAACTGAATTCGCACACGGCCTTCACCTTATATATAAAATTGTCCAAAGTTGTCTTTAAATTAATCTGGGTATGCAGTATTCAAGAACACGTAAATATACATATTTTCTTTGAATTTCTATTTTCAATACCGTTCCATTTTCGAGATACAGAATTTTCAAAAAAAAGTTTAAAAATCAAATCTAAGAATCAAAAAAAAAATTTTGAAATTTGTTTGAACACAAAATATTATTTGGGCAATATATATGTACTTTCAAAAAAAGAATTACGCTAATCGGGCTTTCATTTTTCGAAAAAATCTTATAACAAAAAAACGGTCCTATGGGAGGTAGAGGAAGTGTACCAATTATGGAATACGCTCCTAATATGGAATAGTGCAATATTTTGAAAACCACGCTGTGTATGCACCTGTTTATTTCAATGCAAGCTTTTTTCACGTGCATATTCGTTATAAGTATCCTTGTTAACGCCGGGAGGTGTTGAAGTGCGCAATTCTTAAAAGTTGTTTTTCGTGTAGGTGCATGACATATTATTGCAAGTTAATTTTTTTTATATTTTTTTATCCTTTTAACTTTAAACTTATTTTATTTGTCGCATCATTAGGAAAATGCTTTCACTTTAGATTACGAAAAAGTATTTAGATCAGTTCAGTGAAATAAAGAGTGAATTTGTACATAGTTCAGTGGATCGTGTTGTTCCTAATATGGAATATCAGGGTGTTCCTAGAATGGAATAGTATTTTTACATAATATATTTTTTTTAAACTTGTATATGACACCAAAAGAAAACAAATGAAAGATTTGGGCCAAGTTGGCAATGCGGAAGGCCATCGCAATCGTCAAGTCAAAAGAAATGGTTTTTCTGAGAGCCTTTAGACTGGGCTTGTTTACTGAAGATAAAGGCACTGAAGAATGGATACAATGCTTGCCCTGCCAGAAATAGTATCACGTAGATTGTGCTGTTGCAAAAATCAATAATTTTATTTATGATTTCTGCACATAAAATTAAATTTTTACAAAAAACACCAGTGGTCCATATTAGGGTCACTTTTTTCAAAGTGCTCATTTTGTGTTTTCTTAATTTTTTATTTATTAAATGAAGTGTGTTATTTTTTTTTAGTTTTTCTTTTGTTTTTTAAGTAGTATTATATATTTTTATCAACCTGAACTTAAAAGACTGTAAAAAATTTGATTTTTTCGTGTTTAAAAATGAGTTTATATTTTGGTATTCCATAATCGGTACACTTCCTCTACCGTTTTGGAGCAATACAAAAATATTTTTTGTGCATAAAATACATGAATGTTTAAAAAAAATCGAGGAAGTTTTAAAAAAATCGTAGGAGCCGTTTTAGAGAAAATTGAAACTTTTGGTTTTTGACCAAACAATTGTGTCTGTGTGGTGGCTACCATAAATTTGTTCAAACCTCTAATTTTCAAGTTTGAAGTCGATCAGACCAGTGGTTAAGGCTGTAGGTGCGTTTACAGACAAACAGGCAGACGGACGGAATCGCCTCACCTACTTTTTTCGACTTCTCTATCAACGTAATGTAATATATTCTAGATGTTGCAAGTAAAAATAAGTGGCCCCAAAAATGTGTAAATGGCCCAAAAATTGCCCCAAGATTTTTTTTTCTGAGAACAACGCTGCTTCCTGGAAGCAAGACGCTAACCGAGAGAGCTACCGTTGTTGAATCTCAACGAAACTTTACTTTCACACACACAAACACGGTTTCAACAAGTTGTTGGATGTGCTTCCAAAACTTGCCGAAACATTATGGCCGAGTTCAGACCCCTTCCCAACTAAACTTATCCTTCGAGAAAAATTGAAAAAAGTTAAAATCGAGAAGAAGTCTTTCTAGGCATTCTCCTAATAAACTATGTTAAATCACCGCGCAGGATTCGAAGTTCAAACATTTCAAAACTATACTATTTTAGAGATACGGAGAGGAAAATATTTCTGAATTATTATTCTTTTAAGATAATCGAAAAACTAAACTACGTCGCGTTAAAAACCCATTTTGTACATGTTAATTTAAGTTAAAAGATAAAATTTAAAAAGTTAAGCTACGTTAAATTAACAGTCGAATTGATCTTTAAATTAAGTTTAGGACTAAATGGAACTCAAAGTAAATTGTAAATGTATAGTTATATATGTCTTATTGTGAATATGTGTTGTAGTATTTTTGTGACATTGTTGCATTGGTAATGTTGTTGTTGTTATAGTGTTGTTGTTGTATGTAAGTAAGAGTCCGCCCGACTCTACTTCTTCGGCTCATCCGCCGGCACCTCGCACTCTTTCTCGTACACCTATATGGGGGTTGCTTTTGCAAAATAAAGGCTCGGTACACCAATGGTTGATGAGACCACGGTTGCCCTCAACTTTGCCGATATTTTGCAGCCACAACAAGAAGAAAAGAACCAGCCGAAGGATGGTTTTTGTTATGGCAAAATTTACCGTAACAATTTTGTTACTTTGTTGGGGCCTAACTGACTAAATTGAGGGACACCAGAAGTATGAAACGAACACAAAATTCACGACACTCAATGGTATATGAGGTGATCCATTGTAGGAAAAGGGATTCGAAGTCTAAACAGGAGAGCTTATAAACAATCAGCCTTATTTATTAGATTCTCCTTATACACCTCTATACAGTATTATAGCTATGCTATGAATAGGCTCTTATGTTACGTTGAATAAATTCTTATTTATAAAAATTTGTTCAACATAGCATAGTTATGTTAGATCTCTGTCAAAAAAAAAGTACCAAAACGACGTTGATCTACTAAATCCGAAGAAATTTGAATTAAAAGACGATGTTCACATTGGACTATTTCCGCCGACTTATTTTGAAGTAAGGCCAATCCGTCGTGTTCAAACACAAAAGTAGTGTGAACGCTCCAGACTCACTTTGACGTCTTATAGTTGTCATAAATTGACAATAGGCCAGTTCCACCTAACAACATCTCACTGATGTGGCTTTTGGGTTTTCTAAGAACCAAGAAGAATTGCTACTGAAATTCAATGGAGCAAATTTTCAGTCAGCCCTCGTTTAAGCAATAAAATCTACTCTACTTAAAGCACTTCTAACTTTTTCTTATTTTTTAAACACTTTAAGGGCCAATTGCTCAATCGAATCATAAATTTAAGTTCTACATAAAGTTTTCATTTTTGTATGAGATGTTCCGGAATTCTTAAGTTGTACTTACTCAGTGGTAACACTGGTTTTAATTATCTCAGTTGTGTTGTGTCTGCCCTCTGCAGTTTTTACAATTAAATAAATATTTACTTTTGGTTTTAAATCTTGTTCTGCAATAAATTGTGCTTTTTGTTATAAGTGCTTTAGTTTACTAAACATTTTAAATAGTTAACACATGTGTACAATTTGTTTGAAAAGCTATTAAAACTTTAATAATTGTGCTCTCTTTTTCCAAGTAAGTCTTTGTTGCGTATTTAATTGGCTTATTTACTTCTTGTAACAATAACAAACGCGTTTTCTCAGTGCGCATGCTCTTTCACACATTCCGAAAATTTCCCCTCATTACATAATAGTTATAAATCTAATGATAGGGTATCAAGTTTAATTTTTTATCCACCAATTTAAGAGTGCTCCGTGGTCAAGCTTGTCTGAGCGCCGCCGATCTTAGATATCATTCAACAATAGTCACAGGTTCAAATCCTACCATTATCCAAATTTTTTTTTTTTTAACATTTAAGCTCATTCCTTCTTTTTTTTTTTAATATTCGTTTATTTTTTTCATTTTTTTTTCTCATTTCTTTTCAATATGACTTGCGCGAATAAAAATTGTTCAGATCGCTCTGACGCATCTCCCCTCTACGCTTGCTTCGGTCCATGTGGAAACTTCTTTCATGCAAAATGCGTAGGTGCAACAGTTGCTTTTTTGGATAAAGTAAATGCATCCAAAATCGCTTTCTGGTACTGTGAAAATTGTAGAAAAATTTCTTTAGGTAGTTTATCTTTCAAACTGTCAACCTTGAAAGATGGCATTTCAAAGATTTCAAAAAGTTTTGAAGACTTGAGCGTAAATTTTTCAATAATGGCTCAAAATGCAAACAATTTCCCAGTGCCAAATACTCTCATTGACAAATCCTCCTCCACGGATGACCTTGAAACGCCACCTACGTTAAGTTCTCAGACCATCAAATCCACAGCTGAAAACCCTAATAAATCCAAAAAGAGAGGACGAGAACTAGCTTCTTCTTCAATTATCGCAGGTCCAGCTCCAAAAAAGTCAAATTTGAGGAGTCACAAAGAAGTAGTTGAATGCGAAAATCCGCCATCAAATGATTTAAATAGTGGAAATGAAGATGTCCACAATCGTTCTCAAAATTCTATAGCCCAAAATATGATATCTGAACTTCCTTCGACGAGCCTGGCATCTGTTCAAACCTCAACTACAGCCCATAAAACTCTTGCGTCTGTTCCTAGGCCCAAAACAATATTTGTTTCACGCCTTTTGCCCACGACTGAAACAGATGACGTTTTGAAACATCTCGTAGAATGTAAGGCTTTAACTAACACTCTACAGGTGAAATGTCAGAAAATAAGCAAGCCGAATAGTTTTGTGGCATCTTTTAAAATAATCGCGCCAAACTCCCTATTTGACAGTATTTTAAATTCTTCTTGGCCACCTAACACCCTGGTAAAGGAATTCATTATTTCTAACAAACGGAGAAATTTACAAAATCCGATTTCCCGTACAGAAGAGGACCCAAAAAACTGCAAAGGATCTCCCTCTATTACCAAAACGTAAGAGGACTTCGTAGTAAAACTACTTCAATTTTTAAAAATTCACAAGCTTTACCGCATGACGTGTTTTTATTTACTGAGACTTGGCTTAATGCCACCATACTTGATTCTGAACTCTTTGACAAGGAGTTCTTAGTTTATAGGAAAGACCGTCATGCGGATGCTGTTAATCTTGTTGGTGGAGGAGTTCTTATCGCAGTTCGAAACAGATTCTGTTCATCACAAATTATTTTCCCGTTTAACCTTTCAATAGAACTCTTATGCATCAAAGTGACCATACAATCAATAGTCTTTTTTATTTTAAATGTATATATTCCACCAAAAAGTCCTGTTTCAGTGTTTAATGAACTTTCGTCAGCGGTTGATTATGTTATAGAAATTGCTGGTTTTGAGAATAATATTCTCCTGTTAGGTGATTTTAATCTCCCAAACGTAGATTGGGTTTCTTCAGACGATGAGTCTTATCTTGAAGCCTCCGCAAGTTCATCGCAACAGGAACTTCAATTTCTGGACAATATTATTTCAGCTGACTTGCAACAAGTTAGCTGTATAAAGAACTCCATGAATCGCTTACTTGATTTGGTATTCTCATCAAATGCTGTTAGTACAGTAGTTGTTGAATCTTCCTCTGCCATAACTAATATAGACAAATATCACCCACCACTTGACATTTTTTTTGACTTGAGCGGTCATTTACTAGAAAATAGTAATTCTCACGACTGTTCGTACAAATACGACTTCCGCAGAGCTAATTTTCAACAGCTTTCGGATAGTTTAAGAAATTCCGGTATTGAAAATATACCGCTTTTAAATGATATCGACGCAACTATCTCAAGTTTTTACGGTGTTTTAATGAGATCCATTGATGAAATAGTACCCAAAAGAAAAAGCTTTAACCCTAATAACTCCAGTCACCCTTGGTATACTAAAGAATTGAAAAACCTTCGAAATAGAAGGAACAAAGCTTGGAAAAAGTATATCAGTTCCATGTCATTGGAGAACCAAATTGTTTATATCTCTCTTTTCGAAGAGTTTAAACAACTCTCTTTTGATCTTAACAGTGAATATCTCATAAACATGGGAAATTCACTGAAACAGGACCCAAAAAGTTTTTGGAATTTTGTCAATTCTAAAAGAAAATGTGATGTTTATCCTATTAACTTCAATTACAACAATATTGTTTTGAACTGTAACTCAGAAATCTGTGATGCTTTCGCAAGTAATTTTAGTCAGTCTTTCATCGATACTCCTATTTCCTTGGATACTGACTTCTTTGCCTATCTGCGAAACTGTCCCCAAGTAACCTTTAACAACGTTCTTATCGACTTTGATAAACTTATAAATTGTTTGTGCCTTCTTAAGGAAGACTATTCTTTTGGACCCGATGGTATTCCACCTATTGTTTTAAAAAAATGTAGGACAGTTTTGGCTATTCCCTTACATAATATTTTTGAATTGTCTTTAAAGCTAGGAAAATTCCCTACCATGTGGAAAAACGCATACATAACACCTGTTTTCAAAAAAGGTGACAAGTCAGATATTACTAATTATAGGCCTATATCCAAACTGTCTTGCATTCCTAAGCTTTTTGAGCAAGTTGTTTGTGAAAACTTAGGCTTCTACAGCAAAAATATTATATGCTTTGAACAACATGGCTTTATGCAGAAACGTTCTACGGTGACAAACCTTCTAGCGTTCTTGCATAAATGTCTGAATTCTGTAGAAAGTGGACAGGAAGTTGATTGTATTTACACAGATTTTTCCAAAGCGTTTGATCAACTTTCGCATACTATTATCAAGTTTAAATTGAATTCATATGGATTTCCTCCAGGATTCGTCAAATGGATTTCTTCTTATCTTGATAATAGATCTTACCAAGTAAAATTCAGGAACTCTTACTCAAAACCTTTCATTGCCAAATCGGGTGTACCACAAGGTAGTCACTTAGGACCCCTGTTATTTATTTTAGCTATTAACGATGCTCCGTTGAATGTTCGAAATAGTAAAATTCTTATCTTTGCAGATGATATGAAGATCTTCAAAAACATTTCATCTAATGAAGATCGCGTTCAACTGCAAGATGATATAAATAAGTTTGTTGTATGGTGTGAAAAGAATTATTTGAATCTTAACCCAAGAAAATGTCAGACAATGACAATTTCCAAGAAGCGTAATCCTACATCTTATGATTATGTTATATCCCAACACATATTATCCCGTGTCTTTAAAGTTAGGGACTTAGGAGTTCTTTTCACATCTAATTTAGATTTTTCAGAACATATTAACAACATCGTTAATAAAGCTAATTCAATGTTAGGGTTTATTAAGCGTTGGTCCAAGGAATTCCTTGACCCTAACGTTTCCTATGCCTTGTACAATAGTTTGGTTCGACCCCATCTCGAATATGCATCACAAGTTTGGTCTCCTTATTATGCGATACATATTGAGCGACTAGAATCAGTTCAACGCAATTTTACACGTTTTGCCTTTAAAGGGCTTCAATGGTTTGACCCCAATAATATCCCTTCTTACGATGATCGACTTGCATTTTTCCAGATGCAAAAACTGTGTCAAAGGAGAACAAATAATGATATAGTTTTCCTTCATCAAATTATTACTGGTGTCACTGATGCTCCAGATATTTTGAGTTCTATCTTCTTTAATTACAGAGGTGGAGATTATATTTTGCGTTCTCATAATTTGATTAAAGTCCCCCAACATAGAACTAACTACGGAATGCATGAGCCACTGACAAGAATGAGTAAGCTATTGAATGCGTATGAAGACTTATTTGACTTTAATATCAATAAAAACAAGCTAAAACTAATTCTTAAGACCAGTGTTCCACGTTCTTAAATGTTTTTTTTTTTTTTTTGTATTGTTTGTCTCATTGAAATTTTACTTTTTAATTACTTACTTTCTTGACAAGTGTCTTCTACACGCTTATTTTTTGTTTTAATTTTCTGACTTAAAATTTTAAAATTTTTGGATTTTAAATTTCGCAATGTTACTTTTTTTTTTGCTTTTTGTAAGATTTTTATTTAACTGATTTATTTTGTTTTTCCCTTTTGTACCTGCTTGCATTAAGCAGTCCCTAACTCTTGCCTTCCTAACGTTCGTATCGCCATCGCTTTTTTTATTTTATTTATTTCAAATAATTTGTAATTAAGTGCCGATACGACTAGCAACCGTGATTGCAATCGTACTCGGTGAAAATGGACCCCAGCGCGTGCGGTATCTGGGGGGGAAAGAGGCGTGGGATTTACTAAAGAAAAAAAAATCCCCATACAAAAGTAGAACTTTATGTAGAACTTAAATTTATGATTCGATTGAGCAACTGGCTTTTAAAGTCAGCTTTTAAATCGTTTTGTACAGAAAACTCAGAAATGTCAAACACGTAGTATATACAGTGAATCACATAAGAAAGTAAGCACCTCTTTATTCAAACTTTGTTTCCGGAAAGATGTTTGTAGGATCAAAAAAATATAAGAATTGTGCATGTATTTTGCTTAAGAATATAATTTTGAATCAAAAATAACATTTTTAATATAAGCATAATGAAAACTTAATTAAAATTCATCTTAAATGAATGAAATTATAGGAAATTTATATCACATAAATAAGTAAGCACTTCAATTAAATATCTGTTTAAATCATAATTAGTACTTTGTAGGGTACCCTTTGGCCTTAATAACTGCCTTCATTCGTGAAGGCATTGACTTAACCAAGTTTTGTGTAATACTTTGGGGAATTTTATACCATTCTTCTGTAAGAACTTTTTTTAAATCGTCTTTAGTCCTTATATGATGTTTTCTTTCTTGTCGATCGAGATGTTCCCATAAGTGTTCGATTGCGTTTAAATCCGATGACTGTGGTAGAGATTTAAACTGTGTGCGGACGTTATACAGCAACCACTCTTAAACAACATGTGAGGTATGTTTAGGGTCATTGTCTTGCTGGAAGACAAATGACCTACCCATACCCAACTTGCTGGCACTTTCGTGAAGAATATTCTTTAAAATATTTAGGTAATCAAACCTGTTCATCAAAGAATCTATAAATACTAAATTGCCCACACCAGAGGCTGCCATACACCCCCACACCCTTACGCTACCACCACTATGTTTAACCGTTGTTCGATGGATCAAACTATGTGTTTTTTTTCTCCACACTTTTTCGCGACCATCTGAACCGTGGATGTTAAATTTACTCTCGTCAGAGAAAATAACGGTATTCCAAAAATCGTCTGTCATATTTTCATGGCTTTTCGCAAAAAGAATCCTCTTTTGTCGGTTAGCTTTACTCACATAAGGCTTCTTTCTCACATTCCGTCCATGATAACCGAACTTTTGAAGAACTCTTCTGATTGTTTGTGGGTTGCATGACTTACCCGTTTCAATGGTGACTTCAGTCGTTATCTTCGGTGCACTAATTTCGGGATTTTTCTTCACTTTCCCAACAATAATCCGACATTCCCGCTCAGTGAACTTGCGTGGGCGTCCAGATCGGGGTCGATTTTCCAAGTTTCCATAGTCATTGTGTTTCGTTATTATTTTGTGTATAGTAGATGGACTTTTGTCAACGATTTTAGCATTTTCGCGCTCTGATTTATGGTCCAAATAGTGCCTTATGATAACTTTTTTCAAATCCAAACTAAGCTGTTTGCCCCTTGGAGCCATCTTTTTTACAAAATGTTTTTCTAAAACACGGACATAATCCAAAGCTTATCACAACACTGTGCGTATTAAAGAAATATTTATTGGTGACGCTTACTTACTTATGTGACATCAAAAACGCAACTAATTTAAAAATGTGAGCAAATCTGTAATTTAAGCAAATGATTAACGGTTTTTTTGCTTCATCACGTGATCTTTACTTTCCAATCACAATTTTAAATGGCACTTGTTTCCACATTCATAACGGTTTTCGTTTATTTTTGAATGAACATAGAAAAACTATGAATGCTCACTTACTTTTGTGACTCACGGTATGTGTAAAATCCGTGTACAATTATGTGTAAATCCGTCTCCAAAAAGAGATTCAGGAGAAATCAATCCTTCGAGAAAAAAATTAAATTTCTTTGTGAAAGAAATTTTATGTCACTGATCAATTCTTGGGTTGTAATAAAAGCCACATGAGATCTCAATGTCACTTTGACCGAAGCAAAATCATTTGGTGGAACATTACTCTCAATTCTCATTAAGATAAAATGGTTACCTTACAAACTGTTGTTGTACATATGTCAGTCACGTTGAAATAGCTGAGTGAGAAATCGAATCCAAAATATTTCATCTCATAGATCTGAGAAAAAAATCTCATTTCTCATTTTTGTTCCACTTAAAAAATCTCTGAGATCTCAGTGAGATGTTGTCAGGTGGAACTGGCCTAATTAATTTGACGGCATATGCCAAATGTCAAAAAAAATCCATAATTTTTTAGTTTGGTTTGAAAATCCTGCCTCACTTTGTTGTCTTTTTCTTACCAGCAAGTGCGAAAGAGAAAAAACATATAGACGTCAAGATAAGTCGGCGGAAATAGTCCAATGTGAACATCGTCAAAAATTTATTATTTCCTGTCAACAGGAAACAACAGGTTGTTGTTTTTGAAAACAAATTCGAAAATAAAAATAAAAAAAATGTTCATTGGGTCAAACCATTATTTTATAAATTTCTTGCCCTCGGGAAAGCGAATTCATGTGATTCACAACACTGCTAAATTGAAAAGGCATTTTTAGTTTCTGAAAACATTCATAGAAATTCCAAATTTCTTGACAGATTAAAATTATACATAATTAATAATTTTTGTTTTATTGACGTGTAATGTCTGACACATACGCGAAATTTTTTGTTTTCACACCCCAAATTGATTCTCTTTTGGGCAAATTTTTTTTCGCTCGCTAGCAACTGCACCTACTATATTTCTTGTCTTAAGATTCTTAATTATTTTTACTTGACAAAATTCTTAAAAAATTTAATTTTAGCTTTCGCACGAAATTTTTAAGTTTTCACAATCTTACTCCGAAAAAAAATTTGCCGTATCGACTTAGAGCTTCTTTTTTCAAACATAATTTCGGAATGAAGGTAAAGCTATTTACAAAATAGGTAGGGTAGACTGGGTACGGTTGAAACAAAGGACGGTTGAAACAAATCAAATTTTCCAGGAACAGTAGGCGATACGCGAACGTTTGTCAAGAGCAAACGAAGCGAAAACATAGTGCTACAATCGTAAGTTTTCTTTTGCACGCTGCGCGTGGCAATCGTATGATAGAGCACTTTTTTTTATATTGGCAACCAAAAGTAAGAATTTATGTGCCGTTTTCTTTTTCAATAACTGAATTTCTATTTATGTAAGAATATTGTGTATTTGTTTATGCTATAAATGAAAAACGCATAACGTATTGCAGTGAATTGTTTCAACGTGTTTTTAATGTGACAATAGTTATATACAATTTTGTATTTATAGAAGGGTTGGGGACGGTTGAAACAATTTTTTTGGGTACGGTTGAAACATAATATTTACGTAGGAGCTCATATGTTTGCCACAATTGCGACTCGGAATTTTCCGAATAATTAATTTTTTGTTTAAAAAACCACGATGAAATAACGTTTTTGTTCAGTCTATTTTGAAATTATTATTTGTTTAAGTTTGTTTTGTTTTGTAAAGATGGATTATTTAAAATAAATAATTTTCGTTTTGTTTTGTTTTATCAATTGTTGATTTTTTTGTGTTATGTTTTTTTTTTAATAAATTATTATTAATAAAAAATTAATCACCTAATGGAATATGTGATAAACATTGTAAAACAATGTCAAAAATAAGAAATATGTTTATTATTTCATTCTGTTTGAACTGACCCCAGTCGCTGTTTCAACCGTCCTTGGTATGGGTACGGTTGCAACAAAAAAGATGTCTTTTTAAATTCCATATTTTTCATAAAATAATGCACGTAGGACTCAGAAGTTACTTTTCAGTTGTAGATGAAAACCCGCTTTTTTATTGAACATATCCACTTCATCGCTCGGTTTACAGAAATCAAAGTTATGGACAATAAAAGCGAAATTGTCTCAACCGTACCCAGTCTACCCTACTTCATACATCATGACCAAAAAGACAAATAAAACGTTTATTCATTTTAAGAGAAAATAGAAAGAGGATTTTGAGGATCAAAACGATGAATACATATTATGTGTTATATGTTTTAATCTACGCAGGGAATTGTAGATGTTTTCAAACAGCACTTCCAACAGCTGCTGAATGCGCGAAATGTCGAGCGAGCTAATGACGAAAGAGAAGCAAGACCAGTCAATGAAGACCCAGTCCCAGCCCCCAGCACAGAAGAGGTAGAAAGAGCCATCCAAAAGCTAAAAAATAACAAGTCCGCCGTGTTGGATGGCATATACCTGCGGAACTCTTTAAATATGGAGGAGGTGTTTTGAAGAACCGCATGCATCACCAAAGTGTGGGAGGAAGAATGCATGCCCACTGACTGGTCGATAAAATCCATATGCCCCATCTACAAAAAAGGCGATCCGATGTCATGCAAAAACTACCGTGGTATATCCCTGCTTAATGTTGCATACAAAATCCTATCCAACGTACTGTGTGAGCGTCTTAAACCTTTCTGCAACACAATAATCGGCACGTACCAGTGTGGCTTTAGGCCAGGCAGAACAACGATAGACCAAATATTCACACTGAGGCAGATCCTGGAAAAGACCAACGAACTTCAAGTCGAAATCCGCCATCTTTTCATCGACTTTAAGACTGGGTTTCCTTTTTTCTTGAACTCCGAGCTCGTGTAAAAGCATGCACGAGTGTTAGTGAATATTTCCCTTTCTTTTTTATTTATTTCCGTCTCACATTGGCTTGAAATTTCTAGTTTTCTAGTTTTTGTTTTTTTTTTCTCTTCTCACTCAGAATTCAGTGCGCGATATGTAAGAAATGACTTGATGAAGGTCCACAAAATAGGGATGAAAAAAGAGGTATTTTTGCATGTATCTATTTACTATGAGGAATTGTAAACTGTGGTTTGGATTTGGACATACACAAAAATGCATCTACATTCTACATACGTATTATGTTATGTGCACTTAGAGTAGAAGTAGCATTCATGAATTGTTGTTTTTCTTTTTTTCGCAAATTTTGTAATTTGGGATATGATGGTTTTGAGGTTTGGTTTGATGACATTTGTGTTCGAATTGTTTCTTTTTATGGGTTCCTGACGAACGATTTTAATTTTTCTTTGGTTTCATCTTTATATTTATCTATAAAGAGACGTATGATACTTTTTGACAAGCTATGAAAAATTAAAAAAGTTCAAGACGACATTTTGATCAAACATGATTTTACGATGATAGAAAAATCAAAAAAAGTGATTGCCTCAATTCTGTCTTTCCTTGGGTATTTAGGCAAAAGTTAACCGATTGTCTTCAACTACGATTGTTCTTTAGCCGATTTGGGTCACGGTTGGGAGATTTTTTTTTATAGGCAGAAAATTACTCAAACTATAACATTTTTTTATTAATCCCAAATGCATTGCGGTTTATTTTTTCAAGGTTTCAAGGAATACCTACGAAAGTAATAATATTATGTGGAAAAATGATTGCAAGGAACCAAAAATTATTTTTTTGTACCTTTACCTTTATGAACTAAAGCAAAATAAAATCAATCTTTTTTTATACAAAAACAAAACAAGATTAAGTCAAGATTATACATTGGATTGAATTTTATAATTCTAAACAAAAATTCAAATCATCGGCAAAAAACAAAAAACAAAAAACAAAAAAGTAACAAAACCCTTTACATAATCCTAAGAAATGGCACACACCACCACGAAAAAAAAAAATCGTTTCCTCATTGCGTAACAGGTTTGTTCTTCTTCTAAAAGGATATTACGATCCCACCAGCATAGAGAATCGAGAGGAAAAAAATGTCATTGCAACAAAAAAACAGAAGCAAAACAAAAAACAAAAAAGAAACAAAACCCTTTACATAATCCTAAAAAATGGCACGCACCACCACGAAAAAAATGTGCACGACTCGGTCGTACGAACTTGCTCCTGTATTCCAAATTATAACTCATAAAAAAATTAATATTCGTAAATAAAAATTTAAATTGAAATATGTACCTCAAAAAAAGATTCTATCTGAAAAAAATTGATGTCGTATGATTTCTTAAGAAATTGTTGATTTAAAAATTTTTTTTTTTTAAAATCGTCGGAGCGGTTTTTTTTTAAATTAATTTTTTGTATATAAAATTTTTCGAAAATGTCTTAAAATTAATTTGGGTATGCAGTATTCAAGAATGTGCAACTATACATTTTACAAGTAAGTTTCAATTTTTAATATTGATCCGTTTTTGAGATACAGAATTTTGAAAAAAAAGTTTAAAAATATTTTTGAAAAATCCAAAAAAATTTTGGAAATTTTTTCGAATACAAAATATAAATTGAACTTTATAAACGTACTTTCAAAAAAAAACTTACCCTGATAGGACTTTTATTTTTTGGGAAAATCTGATAACAAAAAAACGGTTCTATGGGCGGTACCGTTTTGGAGCAATACAAAAATATTTTTTTTACATAAAATACATCAAAGTTTTAAACAAAAATTTTCGAGGAAGTTTAAAAAAAATCGTAGGAGCCGTTTTTGAGAAAATTGAAACTTTTGGTTTTTGGCCAAAAAAATCGTATGGTGGCTACCCTAAATTTTTATCTTAAAAAAAAAATCAAAAAAACGACCCACGCGAATTCGCTCAAACCTCTAATTTTCATGTTTGAAGTCAATCGGACCAGTGGTTAAGGCTGTAGGTGCGTTTACAGACAGACAGACAGACATCGGACGGAATCGCCGGACCCACTTTTTTCGAATTCTCTATCATCGTAATGTCATATCTCATCATTATCTCAACTTTTTTTTTACGAATTCAATACTTGCCATATATTCTATATGTCGCAAGTAAAAAAGATCGTTTCGTCATTGCGTAACAGGTATTTTACTTCTCAAGCCCTTGCACTTGACTCATTTTCAAAAAATACGCGCATTCACATAATATGTACATATTCGAAATGAATGCATGCAAATATGACAAATGTAGGTAGGTATTCAAAACAACTTTTTCATCGAATACCTACAAAATACATAGTAAGTGATCACAATTGCCTATCTATATGTCTGCATATCATAAACATTCCAGAAGTATAAAAAAAATGAATTTTCATTCTCAAACGAATTCTATGAGAACGTTTGGTATGAAGGATTTTTTCTCTATCCTATGAAAAAAAAACGAAGGAAAAGAGAATGAAATATAAAACAACGCCACCTAGTTCAATTCGTTTGAACTGAGTACCTTAGTGTGTGTGAGCAAACGCGATTTTTCTTGTAAAAATCTAATAAAATTACCCATTTTCGAATATTAATATAAAATAAACGGGTTATCGTAAGATTATTTTAGTTTCTGATTTCTATATAGGTTAGGTTACAGTGGCTGTGGATTCAGAATCCACACACTTAGGCCAAAGGAAAAGGCCCATTGTGATACCATGAATCTAGAGAATTACTTCTTACTAGTCGAACCATTTTGAGCTTTTTATAAAGCGAAGAAGATATTTAATATCCTTATTAGCTAGTTCACTGGGGTTATCATAAAAGTATAGGGCTTTTTCCCTTTTGACAGCTGTCAAATACCAAATGTCATTTTTCGGTCGTGGAGGGCAAACAAAGCGCAATTTGTATTGAATTTGAACAAAATTTGGTAATTTTCCTTGATATTTAATAAAATAAGTTTTCTAATACAGTTTTTTTTTTGAGAAAATGTAAATTTCAGGGTACGTGAAGGGATTGGACCAACAACGAAGGAAGGAGTACATTGAAAAAGTCGCCAGGATTGCCGCCAAAGATCCCTACCTCCTCAGGTGCACGGAGCAGTGTCTGGAAACGGAAAAGGAACGTCTCGAGAGGCAGGAACGAGAAGACGAAGAATTTATTAAGTGAGTTTCCTTTCGTTCTCAAACAAGATCATAATCAGAATTAAGTTCTATCATTCCAGGAGTGTAAATTTCAAAAACAAATCAGTTGAGGGAAAGAAATTATCGAGGATGTTGAATCAGTAAAGACTGAAGAACCCGTCGAGAAGAAAGCCAAAGTTGCCATGGGACCACCAAATGAAGCAAGTTTCGCTGCAAAGAGCAGCTCATCCTGAAAGGTCTGGTAGTCAAGCGAAAACAGCCCCTTGTGCTAGTCAAGCCCCGCGAGAAGGAAGCCCCACCTGCAAAAGCCGAAGACACACCAGGTACCTCAACGTCGACCAAAACTCCAGGAGGTCTATCACTTCTTTCAGCTTACTGAGACAGCTCCGTAAATCAGAATAGCATTTATTACAAATTCTTTTATTAAAAACAAATTTTATGTACACAAAGTGGTCACTCTCTCGATACCGTCTATTTATTCGTAAAATTCCACCGCAGGTCAAAACAGCCCTTTCCGTTTTTAACCGGTAAACCGACAATAATTCGACTGGAAGGTGAATTAAAATCATCCGATCGTCCAGCTACGGTGGCTGCTTTCAAGAACTGCAGTGGAGACGAAGATGAATCCATTCCCTTGCTACTCAACGGTAAGTAAGTAAGTAAGTAAGTAGTTTTATTGAGGCATATATAACTCAGTACATGTTTTTACTTATAAACTAAATTTAATAAATTGGTCGACTTAATGATATGTCTGACTTCATCAAAGTTTAAGCAAGTGCCATTTAAGTTAATAACATTAAATTGATTCCATTGTAAATTAAGCTTACATTATTATTAAAGTGTACACTTGCTCCCGGTGTACAATCTCAGCTTTGCCTTTTCGTCTTTTACTTATGACTATAACTTAAAACTAATTAAAACTAAATAAAACTAAAAAGGTCAATCTTATCTTTTCTAGGATGTGAATATTTAATTCATATATACAGGAATACACAAGCTTTAGGTTCTCTTAAAGAAAATATAAATATTATATTATCCCAAGAAAACCCAAAACTTATGTGTTGGAAACAAAGGGTAATGTGAGTGAACAGATACATTAATTTATTAATATTTTAATCGGTACATCCCCTAAAATTAAGTGGGCATGCTTTTTCGTAAAAAGGCACGGAGAGGATATTACTTGAACCAGGGCCCTATTGCACCAACAACTTTTCACTTTTCACTTTGCAACTTTGCAAAATAATAGTTTTCTGCAAAGTAAAAGTAAAAAGTGTTTCACCAAAAATGAAAAGTTCTCGACTTTTCACTTTGCAAATTTCAATGTTTTTTTGCAAAGTGAAAAGTGTGGGCGTTTCACCAACTTAAAATGTAACTTTTCATTTTCAGTCCTAATTTGAAAAGTTGCAAAGTAAAACAAATATAAGATTTGGGCTTCTTTTCCTTGTTATTACGAATTTAAAAAATATGTGAACAACTGTTTCGTACGAACTTGCTCCTGTTTTCCAAATAATAACTCATAAAAGCATTTAAAATAAAAACATGTAATTATAATTCATAAATAAAAATTTAAATTTAAATATTTACCTCAAAAATACATATAAGTTTGAAGTCGGACCAGTGGTTTAGGCTGTAGGTGCGTTTACAGAAAGACAGACTCACAGACGGACGGAATCGCCGGACCCACTTTTTTCGACTTTATCGTCGTAATGTCATATCTCATCAAAATCTCAACTTATTTTTGCGAATTCAATACTTGCCATACTATATTCTATGTGGCGCAAGTAAAAAGTAAACAACTCCACTAGTGATAAAAAAGTGCAAATGTCAAAAACAAAATTTAATGACAGAATGTCATAGAAAGAGATATTAATAGTGCACGTTTTTTTCAAAATTTTCAAAATGAGTCGTACTGATAAGAACGCCAAAAAGTTAGCTGTTTTGGAAGTGGTAAAAAATAAAAAAGTAATTTTTAAATTTATTACGATTGCAAAAACAAGCTTTATCATTTCGTTATTTTTTCAATTCAAGGATATTCTCTTTGCTTCCTTCCAAAATAACGCTGCGTCCAAAAAGTGGTAGGAAGTTGAAAATTAAGGACTGAATGTATTTCTTAATGACAGACCACAAAAAATTATTAAAAACAAACAACGGCCCAAGAAATGCAAAAACAGACAGTGTGGGTGAGCCATCCTCAACAATTAGCGGTATAAAACTTAGTTATAACTTATAAGCCTATTCTCATACCTACTGATACTGAATAATTATATAAAATTTCATCAACATCCGTCAAGCCATTTCGGAGGAGTATGACCACTAAAACTGTGACAGAAGAATTTTATATATTAGATAATAATCTATTATAATGAAATTATATATAAAATTGAATATAAAACAAAAATAAACGAACTTATCACAAACCGCAAAGAAAATTTTTGCTTTGCATATTATTGAAAAGCTTTTCAGTATTTGAAATGCAAAGTGCAAAGTTTTTTCGTTTGGTGAAACGAAATCAAACAATTCTTTGCAAATTTGCAAAACTTTTCACTTTTCAGAAAAGTACTTTTCACTTTGCGAATTTGCGGTTGGTGAAACAAAATTTGCAAAGAAGGATTTTTTTGTTTACTTTTCAAAAAATTAATTTCCTCTTTGCAAATTAGCGTTTGGTGAAACAGAATTTGCAAAGTAAAAGTGAAAAGTTGCAAAGTGAAAAGTGAAAAGTCGTTGGTGCAATAGGGCCCAGGGCTCAAAAGAGGTGTAGATCGTTCATTCAGAACATTAAACGGTGATAAGTAGTAACAATCATTTATACTTAGCTCAGTGTGGGCATCAATCAAGGATCTTACAAGTGGATTCGGATGCGAACTAATGCGTTCCATTTTTTTAATAAGCAGTTCAACTTGGTAGGCCATCAGAGGTATAATTTTTGTTGTTTCATATATGTATTCATTAGAATAGAATTTTTTGTTAGGCTTTCTAAAATTTTCCACAACAGAATCTCAAAAGTTTTCTTTCAAAAATTTCCATTTCCCTGGCTACAGTTGGTGAGATCGTAAACCAAATAGGAAAACCATACAAAAGTATTGGTCTTATCAACGTTTTATACATAAGTGTCTTTGTTTTTATGGACACTTGCTTTGAGGTAATTAACGGTTTAAGCATCGCAGAAACCATTTTGGCTCTATTAAGAACTATTCTTGCGTGCTTGTTGAATAAAAATCTATTATGAAAATGTATACCTAAGTATTTTGTTTCATTTTTTAATGTTATTTGGGTTTCGTTTATTCTCAAAGAAAGTGTTTTGCTTTCCTTTACAGCAAGATAATGACCTTTACCACTGGAGTTTCTAAAGCACGTTAAGCCACATTTACCGGTATTTATTTTGAGTCTCCATTTTTTAAAATAGTTTTCCACAAGTGGGAGGCTTTGTTTTATTTTGTCCAACGCAACACTTGGCCGGGGATCGCTTGCCAGAATAGTGGTATCATCAGCGTAATGAATTGATCCTGGTTCCTCAGTTATAGGATCAGAAAGAGGGAAATCATGAATGAATATATTAAACAGAGAAGGGCCAAGGATTGATCCTTGAGGCACACCAGCGAGTATACGAAAAGGTTGCGATTTTTCAGTTTTTATTGAAATTGCCGTAGTTCGACTTTCGAGAAAACTATATATCATTTTAACTAGCCAGTCAGGGCATCTTAGATTTAAAAGCTTAAATATAAGTCCGTCATGCCATATCGAATCGAAAGCTTTTTCGAGATCAATATCTAAGCAAACTGTGCTTTTCTTGTTTTTTAAGTTTTCGACAACCTTATTTTGAATAACGAGTAACGCGTGTTCGGTTGAGCAACTTTTTTTGAAGCCAAATTGATTGTTCGGAATAATGTTTGCTTCTTCTAAGAACCTAATCAAATGATCTGCCAGAACTCTTTCAAAAAGTTTTCCAGTATTAGAGAGCAATGAGATTGGTCGAAAATTGGATATATCTTTCGCAGCTTTTGTTTTTGCTATCGGTATGATTATTGCTTGTTTCCAAGCCCTAGGAAAATAACCATTGTTTATAAAATGGTTAAATATTAAGGACAAAACCGTATCTAGGGAAGATGGACATTTTCTCAAAATAAAATTAGAAATTTGATCGATTCCAGCTGATTTTTTGTTGTTCAAAGAAACCCTAAATTCTCTGACTTTTTCGGCCGTAGTAAAGTTGGGTCTGGGCCTTGTAGCATTGTTTGAAAGTGAGAAATTTGTAAAGTTTTGATCAAAATGAATTGATTTGAATAAGTTAATTGCATCTGACACTTCAGTTTCAAAATTTTGATCTGGTAACGTCTCGGGACCAGAGTAAAGTGAAGAGTAAAAATCTTTAAACGCGTTGAACTTGGATTCCATGTCATTCAAGTTCTGCCTGTTGTATGTAAGTATGTCCTTAGAGATATCAGTTCCAAAATATTTCCGCCCCGTTATTCTATCTATTTCTTTAAAAGCAAATGGTGAAGGTTTAATTTTCTTAAGTCTTGATTGAAATGCTTTATTTAAGTCTATATTGACATTATCTCTTATGATTTTACTCAGGCATTGGATCTTAGAATGTAGTTGGAGATATTCGGGATTTATTCTATTTAAATATCGGTGATAAATTTTTTTCAGTTCTTTTAGCCATAAACTACGCAAATCAATTAGTTTTTTAGTTCTTTCAGAGATGGAATGAAATTTTTTGTTTTGGGGTTGGACTAAAGCTGAGTGCAATTCAACATTTGATGAAATAATCAAATTTAATTTATCTATAGACGAATCAATTTCATTGTTCGAAAGGTTTCTATCACCAGGAATGAAAAGGGACGACAAGTTACAATGTAGTCTTAGTCTAAAAGCATCCCAGTCAGTGTTTTTAAAACTTCTGAATGTGTCTGGAGGCACTAGAATTGGAAGAAAGTTGTATAGTTTTATTTCTACAATGATTCCAAAGTGATCCGATACAACCGGAAAAGTTTTACATGTCGGGGTGCTTGATGGGCTAGTGGCAATGTCAGCAATGCTAATTGTTGATGTTTTAATAAATATGAGGACGTTCTAGGGTATGTTGGGCCATCAGAAGTAATTATATTCAGATTAAAACAGGGACCATTATTAAACCAATTGTGAAATAGGTTTCCATCATTATTACACACTCTGTCACCCCAGGCAGTATGTCGTGCGTTGAAGTCCCCTCCAATCAAAGCTGCGTCAAAACTAACAATAAGCGAATATGTGGGGAACTGTTTTAAATTATACATAATTACACTTACACTAACTTACCTGCACTAAACATTACTTACCTTACACTTATCATTAGCCATAACATAACCATAACATAAATATACTTACCTTATAACACTTACCATAGCACACTCAATAAATACTTTACAAAAACACTCTACTTAAAATAATCAACACGACTCTGAAAACACAAAACACTATACAAAACACGAGCTTTTTTTTTAATCAAGTAGGCCGGAAAAAAGTAAATAAACTCAAAAGAGAAAAAACTAGTTTTTTTTGAGAGTTTTGATTGGATATTTTCGGGGTATGCTTCGTAGTCGTCTCGTTCGGTTGTAAACATTATTTTTGCCCAAGTTGTAAATTTCCCTAGATACATATACAATACATATATGTATATCATTTCTTCGTTGGATAATTAATTGAAGTTGGACATAACATTATTTAAATAAATAACATAAAACCTACGCCAAGAAAACAAAAAAAAAAAAAAAAAATCTTCCGAAAAAAAAGGAGCATAAAGAATGTGAAAAAAAAGATGAATTTCGTAGTCATGTTCATGTGTAGATTTAAAAGTAATTTTTGCTGTGCATTACCTAATCTTGAAAGTACAAGTCAATGGTCAAGTGAAGCAAAACAATATTAAACTGGAACTCCACCAGAAAAAAATCAGTGAAATTATAATGATAAAGGATGAGAAAAAAAAAAGAAAATCTTAAAGGAAAGAAAGAAAATATGTAAATGTGAAAAGTGGAAAATGTAACAAAAAGGAAAACAAAAAAAAATATTGGAAAATTTAAACAATTATTATCTGAAAAGAAACAAGTTGAAGACAAATCCTAAAAGAAATCCTAGTGGACATTTTGAAAAGAAAAGCAAAAAAGAAAAAAAAACAGTGAAAATTTAAAAACTATGAAATTTGAAAAGAGTAAAAAAAATCTGGATTAAAAAAAAAAAGAGAGAAAAAAGAATCTAAAACAGTGGAACTTTTGTAACAGTGGAAATCTGAAAAAAAAAGAAAAATTGAAAAGTGAAATACCTATATCTAAACTAGAAAACTTACCTGATGTGTCCCCCACCCCGATGTGTTCCGGAATAAGCTGCGAAAAAAAAAATCTATTATTTTTTTTATTATTAAATCTTCCTATTTAGTACCTTACTTACATAGTTACATAGTCAATTTTAATAAACCTGTTTATAAAAAAAAAGAAAAGAAAATCAGTGAGCCTTATCAAATAAAGAAATTAAGTGTCATAAAGAGTAAAAAAAAAAAAAAAAGAAATAGTGGGAAAGAGAAAAAAAAAAGTACAACACATACCTTTAATCATATTTAATTTTAGTAACGTTGTCGGCCGGAGTAGTGCACTGCTGCGGAAGAGTCCTACACAAAAATACAGGTTAGTAAATTCCTACTAATAATAATCTTAACAATAAATTATATTTTAAAATATAATAAAAAAAAAAAATAAAATAAAAACACATACACTTACCTTTTTGTCCCTTTCCCCACCACAAGTAATATAATTTTGATTTTTTTTTCTATTTATAAAAATTAAGGCTCGATGTTGGGTTTTATAAATTGAATAATATTAATAAATAATATATATAATTATAATTTAGTTGGTTAACATTATTTTGTCTTGTAATTGTAGTAATTAATTTTTAACTTCTATTTTGTTTAAATAAATATTATAATTCAGTTACTTACATATGTAAATTAAATCTTTTTTTAATATTATCCTTTGGGATAATGACAAAAAATATTTTAAATTTAACAGGTTGGAAATGACGGAGTAAAGTCACCACCATCAGGTTGAAGATAAGGTAAGCGGAACGGTTTAGGAGAGTTTGGGACAAGGGAGTGTAGGATTGGGGCTACCACACAATCCTGGAGGTAGTGGTAGCCATGGTGGTATCGGACCGATACATGGGTGGGAAAGTCCTCCGAGGGCCAACAACATCAGGACCCTCGGCCTTGCTGAAGTCGCCCCTCCCCTATACATAGGTCCTCGGGTTCCACCGTTAATTTTTTTTTTTTGATAGGCATGTTATTTTCGTAACGGCCGTCCAGAGCTTCGACTCCAAGGACTCACCCCAATCCGACGAGCATCCAGCCGGTTGCCAGCATGCCGAAAGGGGGTCGGAGCCTGGACACCCCTCTACCTCCTGCTGCCCGGATCAGCCTCATATGCCTGTACATATGGGGTTGTAAGGGTGGACTACGAGGAGTAGAGGGGCATAAGTCCTATTTCGTTACAGGTGGCGCCCAACGTGGGGCCCGATGGACCGTAACATATATGTTTTGTCATCTAAGGGGAGAAGGCCTTGAACACAGGAGCGGACTTGCTTCGTTCGTGGTTGGTGTTTCAGACTTGGATTCGTTAAATGTAGTTAACATCTCAGAACGTTTATTATGAAATTGCAATTCGTCCGGTAAATGAGGATTGATCTCGATTACGCAGTTGCGCTTTTGTTAATTTTTCATAATCTTAAATCACCCAAATAATTTAATTTTGTTGGAGCCTTAGTTGAGGTGATTTCGACTAAGTTGTTCAACATAATGTAATTTTTTTTGTGTCAAGTTCATAATTTTTTTTAGTTTGGTAGAGCTCTGATGCTGGACTGACAGTCGGTATAGATGCCACTGGGTACTGCCAGCTTCAACTCTTCAAGCGAATCCAGGGCTGTTGTACTACACTGTGGACGCAGTAGGGCCGTTTGTGATCGGGGCCAATTAAGGACTTCAGTAAGGACTACTCGCCTTGTCCCATCCAGCTTTCCTTCCTTCCTTCTTGCTACCTTCAATTCAACCGCCGACGCCTATGACATTGTTTTTTTTTCTTAGCAATTATTTTCTTACCTATCAATAAACTACCTAATCCACCTATCCTTAACTTTTTTTTCAACTTGAATAGTTTTCTTTTGGTTGATTTTTTTTTTAAATTTTATTAGTCTGAAAACTTAGAATATGTATCCTCGACATAAACAAAAGAACCTGAATACCCTTCAACGAGGTATGGTTCTCAGGTCGCAACGGACGGTTGGTGACAACGAAGACCTTCAAGAAGGTCCTGAGACCCCAGCTGTTAGTCAGCCATCAGGATCAGGAGCGTCCCGGCGCTCAGACTTAAATCTTCCCCCACCTTCTCCTCAAGTTCGGGAATCACAGGGTGGCAATGGCGAGCACATGACGGGATACATTCAGCAGGTAGTTGCAGAGGCTGTTGGAGCTCGTCGTGCAGAAGACTTCCGATTCTTCACCGGAGAGATGGAAAGGACTCGAGCTGCCCTACGGGACGAGATAACGGGCATCCTGCGCGAAACATTTGCGGCCGCCCCAACGCCTCTTCCACGCGAATGTCAGTATGCTGAAAGGACTCCCAGGACATCCGCCCAGTCTCCAACTCGGAAGAATCTCCCGACGGAAACAGCAATTCCACGTCAACTCTTCCAGCCTCGAAATATCTCAGAAGCCCCTCGTCGTTGTTCTCCTCTGCGATTCGCCACACCTCCTCAGCAACAACCAGCAGCCAACCCCTCCAACATGGATGATTTCCTTCACCAGCTGCACAATCTCTCCTTGACTGAAGCTGCCAACAACCCCACGTCAGCCCCACGACCTTCCAGCTCTGGATATCGGTTTCAAAGCTTTGACAAATGGGGGTTGAAATTTGACAACAGGACTATTTCCATCGACGACTTCCTGTTCCGTTTGGAGAGACTACGAATCAGCTATGGTGCCAGCTGGGATGAGGTCGTCATCAATTTCCACCATTTTGTCACCGGCCCTGTGGAAACCTGGTTCTGGGCCTTCGTGAAAACCAACCCCAATGTCTCTTGGCTGGCGTTGAAGAACGCCATGATCGAGCACTTTCGCAGCCTGGAAACGGATTCGGAGCTTTCGAGACGGCTCTACGATCGTCATCAAGGAACCAACGAAAGCTTCGACGATTTTTACCTTGCGGTACAGCAACTCAATGGTCGCCTCAGGATTCCGAAGTCTGATTCGGAGATCATTGATGTTCTGAAGAACAATGTCCGGAAGCAAATGGGACTACTGTTGATCACCTTCGAGACAAATTCTCTAGCCGACATGGTCCACGTTTGCCGCAAGGTAGAAAAGTACCTGCAAGATCGGGAAGCCATGTTCCAGAAGACTCGGGTAGGACCCGCACCCCCACCACGTCGTAGTGCCGTCTCTGAACTTGTTGCCGAGAATCCAGAGGAAGACGACCGTCGTCTCCCAGACATCGAGGCCTTCCACACTAAAAGGGAAAAGGACACTCGCAATTACACATGCTGGAATTGCAAAGGTCGGGGCCATTCGTTCTTCGAATGCCCAGACCCTCAACGAGCCCTTTTTTGTTTTAGATGTGGTTGGGAAAACACCACCTCTCCCCAGTGTCCTCGATGCCTGGGAAACGAGGCGAAGAGCAGCTCTCGATTCCGGGGGAATTGCTCTTCGGAGAAAAACCCGGAGACCCAGTAATTTCACCAGACTCATACATCAACAACAATGACCAGACCGTTCCAGCCGCCGCGGATGACCGATCTCTCCCACCGGCTGAATATACCAAGATCCTACCACGACCAGCCCTAACAGAACCACCCGTACCTTCCCCCAATCCAAAGGTCAGAGCCCTCCTGCCCTTGCACGAACGTCAACTCCGCTACTACGAGGCCAGGAAGCGAATATTCGGTGCCCAAAGCACGGCTATATCGGAAAAGGTAGTGAGACTGAGGAAGAAGTTCCAGGAGAAGAAGACAGCCTACAAAGCGATCGAAGCAACTACTCTGTGCTGTTCAGATGACCCTCGACCTTATGCTACCGTCCAAATATTTGGAGAGCCAATGCTTGGTCTTCTGGATAGCGGTGCTAGCATAAGTTGCTTGGGTATCGATGGTCAAGAGTTCTTGCTGAGACACGGCCAAAACTTCTCCAAACTTTCTTCCGAAGTTAAAACTGCCGATGGGAATCAGCAACGCATTGTAGGCAAATTCAATGCGGATATCTGCTACAAAGGGATGACGAAAACAATACCCCTGTATTTGGTTCCGTCTTTGCAGCAGAAACTGTACCTGGGAATCGACTTTTGGAAGGAATTCGGCATTGCTCCTCAGTTGATCTCCGAACTTTCAATAGCTCAGTGCTCAAACGAAAAGGATGTGGATCCGAACGCTCACGAACTTACCATAGAACAATCCAAACGGTTAAAAGATGCTATTGATTTGTTTCCTTCCTCTGCTGTCCAAGGCTTGGGAAAAACATCTCTAGAAGTACATACGATAGATACAGGTGATGCCGAGCCCATTAAGCAACGTCATTACCCGGTTTCTCCAGCGGTGCAGAAACTTCTATATGAGGAGTTGGACCGCATGCTTAAACTTGGGGTGATCGAAGAAAGCACCAGTGCCTGGAGCTCTCCTGTAGTCCTAGTTCGCAAGCCCGGCAAAAATCGCTTGTGCTTGGACTACAGGAAAGTGAACGCCAAGACCAAGAAAGATGCGTATCCCATTTCTCATATAGGGGGATTGCTATCGCGTCTTCAAGATACTCGTTTCATCTCGAGCGTGGATCTCAAAGACGCATTTTGGCAGATCCCATTGGAGAAAGAATCCCGGGAAAAGACGGCGTTTACTGTGCCCGGTATGCCCCTGTTGCAGTTTACGGTAATGCCCTTTGGCCTCTGCAATGCGCCACAACGCATGGTCAGATTGATGGACAAAGTGGTACCGCACCAACTGCGAGAAAAAATCTTTCCGTACCTGGATGACCTCTTGGTGGTTTCAAGCACCTTCGATGAGCACGTCGAGCTGTTGAAGGTTTTGGCCGGTCGACTGAAGGAAGCAGGATTGACGATGAACGTCCATAAGTCGAAGTTCTGCTTCAAAGAACTGAAGTACTTGGGCTACATAGTTGGAGATGGCTGCCTCAAGACGGACTCCAATAAAGTAGCAGCTATTGCTGATTTCCCTATTCCGACTTCCGTAAAACAGGTCCGACGCTTCCTGGGACTCGCCGGTTGGTATAGACGTTTTGTGCGAGATTTTTCTACGTTAGCAGCACCAATCACGGACACGCTGAAGAAGGGGAAAAAGTTCCAATTCAACGAAGCTGCATTGGAATCATTCAACCTTCTCAAGAAGGCCCTGATGTCCCAGCCTGTGCTTGTGAACCCGGACTTCAATAAGGAGTTCATCATTCAGTGCGACGCTTCCGACACCGGAGTCGGCTGCGTTCTTAGTCAGGTGGACGAGAGTGTTAGTGAACGTCCAATTTACTATCACTCTCAGAAGCTCAACACGGCCCAGCGCAACTACAGTGTGACCGAGCGTGAGTGCCTGGCTGCGGTCATGGGAGTCCAGAAGTTCCGTGCGTACGTCGAGGGACATTCCTTTAGGATTGTGACCGACCATGCGAGCCTAAAGTGGCTGATGGGCCTAAGGGATTTGAGCGGGCGTTTGGCGAGATGGAGCCTTAAGCTTCAAGGGTTCGACTTCAGCATCGAACATCGCAAGGGATCCCAGAACGTTGTGCCTGATGCACTTTCACGAGTGCATGAGGTAGACGCCCTGGCTTGCGATGACTCGATCCTGGAAGATCCCTCCGATGTACTACACCTAGATCTTGAGGATCCGAGCTTTAAATCTTCGGAATACCTCAAGCTCATTAGAGACATCGTAGAACAAAAAGATAAGCTACCTGACCTTCAAGTCTCGGAAAATTTCGTGTATAAGAAGGTCAGACATTGCACAGGAAATCCTGTAGAGGACGACCAAGTGTGGAAGCTCTGGGTTCCAGCTCCGCTAACCACCCGATTGATATCTTTGGCTCATCGACCACCACGAGCTTCGCATGG
Source organism: Sphaerophoria taeniata (assembly GCA_943590905.1). Taxonomy (NCBI): domain Eukaryota; kingdom Metazoa; phylum Arthropoda; class Insecta; order Diptera; family Syrphidae; genus Sphaerophoria; species Sphaerophoria taeniata. The sequence continues at coordinate 58,887 of CALSBU010000002.1, forward strand.
CGGAATCGCAAAGACCCTGTACCGGCTACGTCAACGGTTCTTCTGGCCAAACATGGCAGCGCAGGTCAAGGAGTTCTTGGAGAGGTGCGACATCTGTAAGGCCTCGAAAGCTCCGAACGCCACTCTTAGGCCTCCTATGGGTAAAGCGTTCGTAGCCGAGAGACCCTTTCAGATGTTGTACATCGACTTCTTGGGACCCTACCCACGCTCGAAGAACGGGAACAATCACATTGTGGTTGTGCTGGACCAGCTTACGAAGTTCGTCTTGATAAAGGCGATTCGTAGGGCGACATCGGAGATCGTGCTGCAGTTTCTGTACGAGAACGTGTTCTGCGTATTTGGTGTACCAGAAACAATACTTTCGGACAATGGGAAGCAATTTATAAGCAGGGAATTTGAGAAGACCATGACCACTCACGGAATCACCCACGTAAGGACTGCTGTCTACTCTCCTCAGGCCAACGCTAGCGAGAGGGTAAACCGTTCCATTCTTGCTGCCATCCGAAGTTACGTCGACAGTGATCAAAAGAATTGGGACAACCAACTACCTGCTATAGCCAGCGCCCTACGAACCACGGTACACTCGGCCATCAATATGTCGCCCTACGAAGCGCTCTTCGGACAACTTTGTATGGAGCATGGATCAGACTACGAAGTCCTGCGGAAACTTAACGCCCTCAACAACTCCGAACTCCAGCTTATATCAAAGGCGGCGAGAATGAACATTCTCCATTCCCAAATTAAAACGTCTCTAGCAGCAGCTCACTCTCGGTACGAAAACACGTACAACCTGAGAAGCAAGAAGGGGAAATTCCAAGTTGGTGACATTGTGTTCCGGAGAAATTTTATACTAAGCGACGCGTCGAGAAAGTTCTGTGCCAAGCTGAGCCCAAAGTTCCTAAAGATGAAGGTATGTCGTCTGGTTGGTAACAACCTCTACGAACTGGAAGATATGGGTGGAAAGAAGGCTGGGGTGTACCATGCAAAAGACCTGAAGAAATGAGACAAACCCGACTAGCAGCCTGAGCATGAGTCTCTAGATAGGTTCCTTTTCCTTCTTCTTTCAACTCGGCAGACCTCGTCGAAAGAAGAAGTTTTGTGGGGAACTGTTTTAAATTATACATAATTACACTTACACTAACTTACCTGCACTAAACATTACTTACCTTACACTTATCATTAGCCATAACATAACCATAACATAAATATACTTACCTTATAACACTTACCATAGCACACTCAATAAATACTTTACAAAAACACTCTACTTAAAATAATCAACACGACTCTGAAAACACAAAACACTATACAAAACACGAGCTTTTTTTTTAATCAAGTAGGCCGGAAAAAAGTAAATAAACTCAAAAGAGAAAAAACTAGTTTTTTTTGAGAGTTTTGATTGGATATTTTCGGGGTATGCTTCGTAGTCGTCTCGTTCGGTTGTAAACATTATTTTTGCCCAAGTTGTAAATTTCCCTAGATACATATACAATACATATATGTATATCATTTCTTCGTTGGATAATTAATTGAAGTTGGACATAACATTATTTAAATAAATAACATAAAACCTACGCCAAGAAAACAAAAAAAAAAAAAAAATCTTCCGAAAAAAAAGGAGCATAAAGAATGTGAAAAAAAAGATGAATTTCGTAGTCATGTTCATGTGTAGATTTAAAAGTAATTTTTGCTGTGCATTACCTAATCTTGAAAGTACAAGTCAATGGTCAAGTGAAGCAAAACAATATTAAACTGGAACTCCACCAGAAAAAAATCAGTGAAATTATAATGATAAAGGATGAGAAAAAAAAAAAAGAAAATCTTAAAGGAAAGAAAGAAAATATGTAAATGTGAAAAGTGGAAAATGTAACAAAAAGGAAAACAAAAAAAAAATATTGGAAAATTTAAACAATTATTATCTGAAAAGAAACAAGTTGAAGACAAATCCTAAAAGAAATCCTAGTGGACATTTTGAAAAGAAAAGCAAAAAAGAAAAAAAAACAGTGAAAATTTAAAAACTATGAAATTTGAAAAGAGTAAAAAAAATCTGGATTAAAAAAAAAAAAAAGAGAGAAAAAAGAATCTAAAACAGTGGAACTTTTGTAACAGTGGAAATCTGAAAAAAAAAGAAAAATTGAAAAGTGAAATACCTATATCTAAACTAGAAAACTTACCTGATGTGTCCCCCACCCCGATGTGTTCCGGAATAAGCTGCGAAAAAAAAATCTATTATTTTTTTTATTATTAAATCTTCCTATTTAGTACCTTACTTACATAGTTACATAGTCAATTTTAATAAACCTGTTTATAAAAAAAAAAGAAAAGAAAATCAGTGAGCCTTATCAAATAAAGAAATTAAGTGTCATAAAGAGTAAAAAAAAAAAAAAAAGAAATAGTGGGAAAGAGAAAAAAAAAAGTACAACACATACCTTTAATCATATTTAATTTTAGTAACGTTGTCGGCCGGAGTAGTGCACTGCTGCGGAAGAGTCCTACACAAAAATACAGGTTAGTAAATTCCTACTAATAATAATCTTAACAATAAATTATATTTTAAAATATAATAAAAAAAAAAATAAAATAAAAACACATACACTTACCTTTTTGTCCCTTTCCCCACCACAAGTAATATAATTTTGATTTTTTTTTCTATTTATAAAAATTAAGGCTCGATGTTGGGTTTTATAAATTGAATAATATTAATAAATAATATATATAATTATAATTTAGTTGGTTAACATTATTTTGTCTTGTAATTGTAGTAATTAATTTTTAACTTCTATTTTGTTTAAATAAATATTATAATTCAGTTACTTACATATGTAAATTAAATCTTTTTTTAATATTATCCTTTGGGATAATGACAAAAAATATTTTAAATTTAACAGGTTGGAAATGACGGAGTAAAGTCACCACCATCAGGTTGAAGATAAGGTAAGCGGAACGGTTTAGGAGAGTTTGGGACAAGGGAGTGTAGGATTGGGGCTACCACACAATCCTGGAGGTAGTGGTAGCCATGGTGGTATCGGACCGATACATGGGTGGGAAAGTCCTCCGAGGGCCAACAACATCAGGACCCTCGGCCTTGCTGAAGTCGCCCCTCCCCTATACATAGGTCCTCGGGTTCCACCGTTAATTTTTTTTTTTGATAGGCATGTTATTTTCGTAACGGCCGTCCAGAGCTTCGACTCCAAGGACTCACCCCAATCCGACGAGCATCCAGCCGGTTGCCAGCATGCCGAAAGGGGGTCGGAGCCTGGACACCCCTCTACCTCCTGCTGCCCGGATCAGCCTCATATGCCTGTACATATGGGGTTGTAAGGGTGGACTACGAGGAGTAGAGGGGCATAAGTCCTATTTCGTTACAAATAAAGTCTATCGAGTTCTCCAGATAGATTATTACCAGCATTTGATGGTATATAAATACTACCAAGAATTAAGCGTAGAGTAAACCCGTTTGGATTCACTGACGAAATACAAACAAGGCAAACTGAAAACTTACTACTTTCGAAAGGAACTGCGCTGAACTTGAAATTTTTTTTCAAAAGAACTGCCGTTCCTCTCCCTGAATCATTTCTTATGATGTTGAAATCGTCAAAAGTTGGTTTGTGTCTTGCAGATAAACGTGTTTCAGACAAGAAACATATTTGTGGTTTTTTATTTTTTAGAATATCTAGAAGTGCGGTTCTTTTTGCATTTGAAATTATAGAATTAAAATTTATCGACATTATTTTTAATTTGGTAAGTATTGTCCATCATTATGTGACAATGGAAGCTACAAACTTAAGGTAAGAAAACATTTTTTCTTCCTTAGTTTGCAGCTGTTGATATGTTGGCCAGAATTGTCTTATTTTGACCAAAAGATCTTTGAACGGTATATTGAAAAGATTCTCTGATTCATTAAGAAAATCATTCATATCTCCATTCGTTGCATTTGCCTGACTAATCAATGGCGGTTGGTTGTTATTACTCACATTCACATGATTATGAGGCCCTCGTTTGTAAGTATTCGTTTGCCTCATAAAGGCCTTTGCTGAATCAGCGTACGAAATATTTGTGTTGACTAAGTAATTAATTGCATTTTCTACAATACCTTTTGTTTTATTTGAATTTTGTCTAGCCATTTCGATTGTCATCAGTTTTTTTTTCTTTATATTTTAGGAATGCAGGGCACCCCTGGTAACTAGCTGCATGTCCTATCTCATCGCAATTAACACACTTAGCTGGAGGATTTTCCTCATTTTTTTCCCTACGTTCTTTAGAGGCTTTTATACACACCTCAGAATCATGTGATTGACCACAAATTACACATCTCATTACATAAGCGCAACATTCCCCTGAATGTCCAAATCGTTGACACCTAAAGCAACGAATCACCGTACGGTTAAATTTCTTTTCCCAATAAACCCTTTGGTAAAGTAAATACTTCACACATGTACGATCCTTAATTGATTCACCAACCTCAAGTTGTACAAGAAACATATTTAATTTTAAATTGAGTTCTTTAGAACGTGATGTAGCAAAAGGTGTTATCTTACAAATCTTAATGTTTGGTGCAACTTCTTCCAAAGCTTTTTTTATTTTGTCTACAGGAGTGTCTCCATCGAGACCCTTCAGCAATATAGAAACCTTCTTCGTGTCTTTTGGAGAGAAAGAAAATGCCCCGATACCCGTTTCGCGCAGTCGATCAATAATCAGTTTGTGAACAGCAGAATTATCCACATAAACCTTTGTTTTCCTATATCCCATGTTAACAAATTTATGTGTCAAATTGGAAATGTTACATTCTTTTGAAGCGAGTAAAATAAGATCACTAAGAAGTGCGCAATTGGCGCCAAAAATGAATATAGGTGGGCAAAAGGTTTTATTATTAACATTTTTTATTACAGAGTTATCATTATTTGTTGATTGAAGAGCAGCTTCGCACTGTGCTGAATTCGTACTTGTATTTGGGATTTGATTATTACTAATCTCTCTTGAATTTCTTCTAGACTTTGGTGGGGGAATGTAGTTCTCAGGTAATTCAGCGAGAGAGGCAAATTGGTTGCTTGACGTTGATGGTTGATGTGAGTGAGATGTTGAACTTGGCTCACTGGAATTGTTTTTTAATTTTTTCTCAGAGTTTGATTGGAAGCTATTAGCTGAGCGTTTTAATTTATTTATTACGGTCGACCATTGAGGATTACCGTCACCGATACCGATTTCCATGGATTCATCATCAGAATCACCAACGTTTTCATAAGCCATATCCCCAGTTAAATGCTGGGTGTTCTTGGGTTAAGTTGATGAACTGTGTTCACCGCTGTGTTCGATAGAGTTCATATTTGCGAGACTGCTCTTACCAGTTTCTAATGATCTGAGAGAGTTTGTATTATCTCTTTTATTTAAGAGTGCATTCGAATTATCAATTAAATCACGTGTTAGGGAGTTTGTATTATCTCTTTTATTTACGTGATCATTCGGATTGTCAATTATTGCACGTGTTTTATTAAAATCACTGCACTTATCACTGCTTATGGGCCCCAGCATAAATGCTGGGGAGTGTTTTTCAACTTTATCACTAATTTTTAGATCAAAAGGTCACTTTCACCATAAAACAAAAAAAAATATTAATTGTTTTTTTTTCTTTTTTTTTCGGCCTCAGCCGTCAAAATTATTCACTGCTTTTATAGCAAATTTAAGCTCTCTCAACACACGTCCGTTCACAGTCGTAGTCCAAAGCGAACTCCCGCTACTCAACGGTCTGAAGGTTCCATCAAAGGTCATGTAGTTAGCGATTAGCAACAAATGCCGCGGATCCACTGTGATGCCGTAGACTTTGAACACATTTTGAACTTCTTTGACTATTACCTTGGCAGCTGCTTCAATGCCGTAGGTGTTCGCTATGCCGTGAATGTCGTTTGAATATATTCTGTTCACATCGAGGATCTTGTTGTACTTGAACATTTCGACAATGTTGATTCCGTCAGTCTTGAGGAGAAGCTCGTTGTTGTTGTTATACAAGATCGCACGTTTGATTCCGGGCACTTGGTAGATCACAGTTCGGTTTGCAAGTTCACGAATTATATTCGAGATGTCCGATTTTCGGTACTTTGGCGGAAACTGAAAGTAATCAAGCGATTAGGAGCGGTTTTCGGTTGAAAGCAGAGTTAACTTTTCTTACATCAAAAGTTATTCTGCATCATAAATGCTTGGCAGTGTCGTAAACATAGCCATTGACCCATTCGTTGCTTTGGACTTTAGCAACTTCTTCGTCTTCATTTGGCACCTCTTCTGGAAGTGTGTTCCTTGAGATCCTTCCTCTTAATAGCATGAAGCCATGCTCTCCTCCTTTCTTTAGAGGTTTTGATTTTGGCTGGGTTTTGGTGAATGGCCGGGAAGCGAAAAAACTTTAAGGTGTGGTCTTGGTTTCCTCTTGTGGAACAACCAAAAACACAGCACGTAGAAGGCATTTTACACAATTTTTTACACAAAAATTTAAAAAAGTACTAACTAACACAACACAACACACTAAACTTTTTGTTTGAACAATTTAAAACTTTATATTTATTGAATAAAAACAGCAATTTTCAATCTTTTTTGGCGCTTTTTAATAGAAACTTTATTTGTTTGCCCTCCACGAGTAAATGACAGCTAAGACGTCAGCTCGTTTGACGTTTCCCGCCGGTGGTCTATTCTCCCAGATGAAGTTTGCGTCTTAGTGAAAGAGCAGGGCAAGTGCAGAGAAGGTGAGAGATTGTTTCCTCTTCCTCCTCATCCATACAGCTCCTGCAGAAGTCATTTGAGGCTACACCAAGTCGTATTGCGTGTCTGCCTATAAGACAGTGTCCCGTAAGGACACCTACTAGGGAGCTAATATGAAGTCTGCTTTGAGATAACAAGTCTTTAGAGCGCTTTAAGTCCAGTGAAGGCCATATGAGTTTCGTAGCTGTGCACGTTGGTAAATTGTGCCACCTATAGTTTGTTATCGTTAAAGGTGCTTCTTTTAGCAAAAGTTACATGTAGCTATCGGTATACCTATCTTCTCCCTTTCAGGTGAAATAGGTATGACGGTTCCATTTATAGCGAGTTCATCGGCTCTACAATTTCCTTTGATGTCTCTGTGACCCGGCACCCAACAGAGGTGAATGTTAAATTGCTGCGCCATCTCCATCAGAGACGATCGGCAATCGAGGGCCGTTTGAGATTTGGTTGAGACACAGTCAAGAGATTTAATAGCAGCCTGACTGTCAGAGAAGATGCGGATATCAGAAGTTGATATCACGTTTTCTCTTAGCCAGGAGAGAACCTCTTTGATCGCTAAAATTTCCGCTTGGAAGACGCTACAATGATTGGGGAGGCGGAATGAGATGCTTAAATTAAGCTTTTCTGAGTACGCACCACTACCAACTTCATCACTTGTCTTGGATCCATCTGTATAAAAATGAATGCCTTTGTCATCCAGAAGTTTTTTGTCTTCCCATTCTTCTCTGGATGGAATGGATATCTGGAAATTTTTACCAAATTGGGGTTTTGGAATGGTGTAGTCTATGTACTTTGGTATAGAACCGAAAGAGTTCAAAATGATGGAATGTCCCACTTTATTGTTGGTCCATTGAGATGAGGCGTTGAGTCTTATAGCTGTACTCGCTGCCATTTGTTTGCTAAAAATGTCGAGGGGTGCCAGATGGAGGAGAGTGTCTAACGCTGCTGAGGGTGTGGTTCTCAAAGCCCCGCTTATGCAGAGACATGCAGTGCGTTGGACTCTGCTGAGTTTGTCGCAGTAAGTGACTTTCTCCAGTGCAGTCCACCATACTGCAACCCCGTACATGAGAATTGGTCGAATGACCGATGTGTATAGCCAATAGGTTATGCGAGGTTGAAAACCCCATTTGCTTCCTATGGCTTTCTTGCAAGAGAAAAGAGCTACTGTGGCTTTCTTAACTCTTTCCTGAATATTAGACTTCCAACTTAATTTTTTGTCTAATATCAGACCAAGATATTTGGCTTCATTGGTAAAAATTAATGGTACACCTTTTATTGAAGGGGGTACAATTACTGGGATCTTGTATTTCCGTGTAAAAAGGACAAGGTCTGTTTTTTGAGGATAAATACTAAGTCCACAGCGATCAGCCCATCTAGTGAGTATATTAAGTGCGTTTTGGAGGAGGTCTCTCAGTGTATTAGGATGTTTTCCTGTGACGGCGATAGCAACATCATCGGCATACGCAATCACTCTGTAGCCTTCCCTCTCGAGGGATATTAGCAATTCGTTAACTACTATGTTCCACAGGAGAGGGGACAGAACACCACCACCTTGTAAGAAAAATTTATTTTTCCAAACAATATCTTCTGTCGCATTCATGAAATTAATTCATGAATGTGAACACTCACCAACATTAATTAGTTTTTTCGAGATTATCCTTCACGGATTATATCAACTAGGTTATTAAAACCCTCACATGAAAACCGACCCTTAGTTATGACGCACGCCATCTACCAGTTCGCACTATAAGCGAACGTTCATACAGAAAAGGTAACGCAGTTTCTGTGCTGTCAGTTGTCATTCCTGCAAACAAATTGCCAACGTGGCAATTACAACAAAAATGTAATGGGACCACTGCAAGAATATGAATAACGGAGTGCAATACCGACGCTAATTGCCAATACGAAATCTGATTGGGATTTCTTTTTTTCTTCGAGCAGCCGAATCATCAAGTACACATTTTTCCTACAACAAGTCTGAACTAGTTAAAGAAACGTTTTATCTGAATCCGTATATTTTTTCCATTTTTGTGGTTTTTTCTCTTTGGTCAAATTGAAAGTGGTGAATAAATCAAAATTCCTTTACCGCGTGCCCGGGACACGAGTTCCTATGCGGAGGGCATTCCATCGTTCCCCGGAATCGAAGCTGCTGTCTGATAAATTCGTGGACGGAACTCCGTCCAACAAGAAACCTCAAGATAAGGAGTGAAAGATTCCTCCCCAGAAAAGAAAGCAACAGGTGACGCCCGCCCACGGACAGTATCCTGGCACGCCACAATTTTATTTAACGATCTGCGAAATTTAACATTTGATGAAACAACAAGCGAAAATTTTAACAAATACCGAGAAATTTCAACTATTAGCCAGAATTTTCACCCAACAGCGAATGTCTTTTAACAAAGTGTGAAGTATTTTAAGAAAGTGCAAATTGCGAAGTATTTATCCAACAAAGCACCTTTAACAATCAGCACCTACGCTTTTGCGTTTTGCGAGATTTATCTTGATCACCTGAATTCAACGAATTCCACATCTTTAACCTCGCCTCAAGCACCCACAAATTTCATTATATATATCTATATGTCGTATGGAAAATCCGTAAATATACGTAGAATCCTCCGCTACCTTTTTAAACTCAATTGTCGGAGTGTCATAGTTGTATGGAACAAGAAAATCACGTCCTATATATCCTTTAATTGGACGCCTCATCCTGGTCTCAGTGGAGTGCCCAGAGACCCCAAATCAAGCACAGTCGTACATATCGAGATACTGGTTACCGCCCCTGGCTGTATCCAGCATCGTACCTGGACATCCAACACCTCGTCGAAAGCTGCAAAAGAATAAGTCGGTACTGGGAGTACCCAAATGATTTCTCCCCAAGTTATCCTTCGGAAGACGAACCCACCTCGAAGGATCGGATTCCCCTTGAATCCCCGATCAACAAATCTGTTCATTTATCACTTTTTATGTTTGTTTTTGTTTGGCACTGTTTATCTTTTAATTTCTTATCTTATAATTTTTGCACTATTTTATGATTTTGCACTTAAATATCCTCCTGGATATGACTCAATAATAATTAAATTTGAAATCGAAAGGAGTCTGTTAATGTATCGGTAAATGTAAGAACAAGAAAACATCAATCAAGTCATCTCAAATCAAAGTTACGAATACCTCAAGAAAATCATATTTTAACATCATTCATAGAACACAAAGTCAACACCCACAACATCCGAGTACGGGCAATGTGCACATTACCTCGAGGGATGAAGCAGTTAAAGTTCAACGGTTTGACGCCGTAAGTCAAAAGTATGATCGGTGAGTCGTTTTGAAATTCTATTTCTTATTGGATTTAGTACCTTTGAGATTGATATTTGAAAATTTGAAAATTGAGACAAGAGTCGTAAACAGAAATTTTAAAGCGTAACGTAAAACCTAACGAGGTTGAGAAAGTAGCTAAGCGCTACCCAACCGCCAATGTTTTTTTTTGTATTGTGTGCCATTTGAATTTATAAGACACCTGGAAGTGTCCAGACCCTCCATAGGTCCCGTGTACCTGAGGGATTGATAATTTAACACAAGTCTTTGACCATAGAACCAAATGATATCAAGAATATGATAATGAAATTTTAACGATCCTAGACCGTAAGAGAAGATATTGTTTTAATGAAATTGATATTAATGAAATTTACTATTTAGATATTTGATGGTCATTAAATTTAGTATGATATTATAAGTTTTTTTTTGTTATCAATAAAGTATTAAGTAAAGACAAATCCTTTTCGTTCCTTTTTGAGTGATCTGAGACGAAACAGATTACCTGCTTAGTATTTAGAACATATTTCTTTTTGATATAATTTAGGATGAACTTAATAAGGGTTTAAGTTTTTGGAAGTGAGTGAACCTGGACATCGAAGAGCTGGACCAAGAGTTTTGACATGTAAGTTAAGCGATATGTAGTATTGAGTTACATATTAGTATTGTTTTGTTAGGAATTAGTTTCAGTTAGGTAGTATTTAGTTTTCCGTATGTAAGTATATAGTAAGGTTTCTCTTTTTTTTTGATTCTTTTTATATTGGGGATTTGCAGTAACATTCATATAGCAGTCACGCAAATCATAGGTTGGCTTGGCCTAAGGATGTGTGTCTGGGTCAAGTCAACGGGTGGGTTTTGAGACTGCGAGGGGGAAACTTACCACCTCATCTCCCCCTCACTATTTTGTGACACATCTACTCATATAGTCCAGGGATAGTAGTTGTTGTCCGTGGACACGTATACCCTGAGGAGTCACGAACATCTATGTGCTCCAATGCTGTCGACTCCACTCTGCTCCTCTCCGCTTCTCGGGGTGAAGCAGAGCATTAAGCTTTACTGTAATGACACATTAGCCTGGTTTTACGTGGACTGGCTAATCATCTTCAGATCAAATCTCATTCAACGACGTACCTTCCCTTACGGACCCTTCAGAATTTGACTCAACGGTATTTGGGCCTCAGCCTAATCTCAACATTCTTCCGCCGATACCATCTGGCAGGTCTGCTTATTTAAACTGTAACACAGCCTAGTACCCAGCACAAGATCCCCCCCCCCATCCGGCGAGTTTAAGCGATGGCACCCAGAAGCAGGCCGCTGCTGCTAAAGGGAACTTAGGCAGCAATTCCGTTTCTTGCGTGGACGGGCCAATGAAGACGTAATCATTGGTCCTAAATGTCTGAAGCGGTTTTGTTTCGAAAAAGAACGACCCAAGTTGCTATGAGAAGACATGTACCTATAGTGATTTCTCATTTATGCTTGGGATATCTAGAACTGTACTGTCGTGAGGTCAAGTTTGTTTTTTCGAAGTGTTAATGATGTATCGGAATGCGCTTAACAGCAACGCGTATTCAACCCTTTAAGGTAGAGGGGGTAGGCAACCCTCTACTATCTGTGCCTTGAGTTTGAATAGAATTTTTGTACGGTTATTGAGTTTTAGTTTTGAGGTCGAGTACCGTTGGTTTTTTTTTTGGTTTGAAGTACAGTCACGAATATTTTACTTGTTTTATTTGATTTGTATGTAATGTTTAGCATTACATACAAATCAATTTCTTTTTCATCGTTACAGATGGCGCCCAACGTGGGGCCTGAGGTCGCGTAAGGTGTCTTCTGTAACATAATTTCACCACTTCCAACTCGGTGAATTCAACGTGCAGATTCCACGTTGATCGTCCATCGTACAGATGGCGCCCAACGTGGGGCCCGATACCGTTAGTCCCCTGAAGGTAACGTTTGTAATAAACATCACCATTTCCATCTTAGTGATGACCCCGTTGGTTCCCAACGTGGGGCTCGAATACGTTAGTCCCTGAAGGAAACGTCGGTTACGATTTTCGCCCTTTCCACCTCGGTGAATTCAGTCGTACCGAGGACTCGACACCGTTAGTCCTCGAAGTTAGTTATGAGATTGATTTTGAAGATGGGTAGTGTAAAGCAAGGAAACTTGCTTTTGTCTGTCTATCTTTGATGTTTTGTTTGAAGGTTCTATAGTGTCCGTATTTTGTTTCAGTGACCGGGGGATCGATTAGAAGTATTCTCGATTCCAGCCTGCTGCATTGAACAGATGCGATCGCTCGGTTCCTTCAGTTTCGTTCAACTTTTATATATTCCATGTCCTAGCTGAGTAGAAGGTTTGCTCAGTTGTAAGATGCAGGGAATTTTTAATAGCAGAATTGAATAGGAGTAGTAAGGTTGTGCAGTATGTCTTTAGACCGGTGGTTGATGATTTTTCTTAACGCACGTCTGTTGCTGAAGGTACTGGCCAACTAAGCGAATCCGCCTCAAAGAAGATTTTGTTTTCCGCACTTGTTTTTTCAAGATGTTTATAAGTAACTACAATTGCAGTAATGAGAAGTTTAGTTTTACTTAGTGATTGGGATATGTCCCGCACGTTATCCGGTACTTGGTGATTACCCCCGAGATATGTCTGTTGTAGCGTGGAGACCAATTCCCGAAAGCTTAGTCAAGTTTAGGCTCTCCTAAGCTTGGAGAGTCAGCCATCCACAAAAGAAAGAATTTTTCTTTCTTTAATTTTTTTTCTCTCGTCATGTGGAAGTAGACATGATAAGAAGTGTAGCTCAAGTTTTCCAGATTCACTCACTAATTATGATTAGTTAGTTTTTCGTATAATTTTCGATTTATAAGTATTTTTGCCTGGTGGCTTATTTTTGATAGTTTTTTTTTTTGATTAAGTATTTTTGCCTGGTGGCGCTATTACGTTTATAGGTAATTTGGGACGTAACAAATTATCTTGGTTTCGTTTTTGCGAGATAGATTGGGACGCAACGATCTATCTCAGTTTTTCAGTATTTTTGCCTGGTGGCTTATGTCATTTAGGGTAAATCGGGACGCAACGATTTATCTTGAATGACTGGTGAAGTAAGTTGGGACGCAACAATTTACTTCAGTTTTCATTTATTAATTTTTTTTTTTATATTAGTTTCTTTTTTGCCTGGTGGCACATTCATTATTGATAGTATTATATTTTCTTTATTCGTATTCAAGTATTTTTCTTTATAAGTATTCGAGTTTATTTAGTTCAGCACTCACATTTATAAATAGTATAAAGTGACTGCTACCCCTTTAGTTTCTTCAAAAGAAAGTTTAACTAACTATACAGGGTGATTCACGAGCGTTGTGCCAAAAAGCTAGAGCGTGTAGGTTGAGTTAAGACAAGAAAAAAATCGTATGGGAGGGGGGGGTCTATTCCCTCCCGTTTAGCCGGGAGGGGCAATTTTCTGAAAAATTGACTTATTTTGTAAAAAAAAATATTAAAAATCAACGGCTTAGTTTACAACATCGTGCTATACCTTTCTGAAAAGCTAAAAACTTCTTCTATCACTTTGTTTTTAAAATAAATTGTTTTAACGAATAGTTTTAAAAAAATAAATTTTCAAACTCAAAATTTTCAAAAAAAAAAGCCAAAAAAAATTTTTTGAACTAATTTTTTTCAAAATTTTATGTTATTAAGTACTAATTTTGTTTTAAAATTTCAATGTCTTTGTTAATTTTTAGTCGAAAACAGAAAACCGGATGCAAAAATGTCTTTTCGTTTTTGAGAAATTAAAAAAAAACCAAAACAACTTTTTTCTAAGAAAATCTTTGTTTTTATTTTTACCTATCTGGACTTTTAGTATAATTTACTAGTTTAATTTATAAATTTAATTTTTTTGTAATTGGAGTTTTATGAGGACTCAATAAAGTAGAAAAGTATTGGATTTTCCCTGGATTAATCATTTTGTTCATTGAAAACGTCTGCCATTGACCTTTCACTTCTAGCTCCCCGTGCTCTCGTCGGCGGATTCTTGAAAACATGCTACGACTTGGGCGCCATCTATTGGGATATCTTTCAGCGTAGAGTCTTTCGGCTTCCCGATCTCGACAACAAGTTAAACCGTAGCAGAAGTTCCTGTCCGCTAACTCTTCTCGAACATATGAGTTTGTTATTGTTATGTGTTGATGAATTAATATTTTAATTGTAAATGGTTGTTAAGTAAATATGCGATGCCTTTTATTAACCTTTAGGCTATTAATTGTTTTTTCATTCAAGAAAAATTGCGGTTTAATTATCTTAAGCCCCCAGCAGGTATAGCCGCGGCCCCAGGTATAGAAAGAAAAAATTGCAGGTCAGTTTTCAGACGTTATCAATGAATAAAATGGTTAATCCATTGAAAATCCAATACTTTTCTACTTTATTGAGTCGTCATAAAACTCCAATTACAAAAAATTAAATTTGTAAATTAAACTAATAAATTAAACTAAAAGTCCAGATAGGTAAAAATAAAAACAAAGATTTTCTTAGAAAAAAGTGGTTTTGGTTTTTTTTTAATTTCTCAAAAACGAAAAGACATTTTTGCATCCGGTTTTCTGTTTTCGACTAAAAATTAACAAACACATTGAATTTTTAAAACAAAATTAGTACTTAATTACATAAAATTTTTCAAAAAATTAGTTCAAAAAATTTTTTTTGAATTTTTTTTTGAAAATTTCGAGTTTGAAAATTTATTTTTTTAAAACTATTCGTTAAAACAATTTATTTTAAAAACAAAGTGATAGAAGAAGTTTTTAGCTTTTCAGAAAGGTATAGCACGATGTTGTAAACTAAGCCGTTGATTTTTAATATTTTTTTTTACAAAATAAGTCAATTTTTCAGAAAATTGCCCCTCCTGGCTAAACGGGGGGGAATAGACCCCCCCCTCCCATACGATTTTTTTCTTGTCTCAACTCAACCTACACGCTCTAGCTTTTTGGCACAACGCTCGTGAATCACCCTGTATATCGTAAGTTTTTTTTTCCAGACCCAGATTATTTAGTTTATTAAGTTTTTTTTTTTGATTAGTTTATTATAATCATTTGACAGTCGACCTTGCAGTAAAGAGTAGGAAAATGTCCCAAGAAAACTCAGATGTTGTTGTCGACGATGATAATCGCGACAAAGAAATAGAGCAGATGGCTATGCAACTGTTGTCAGGTGATGAACCGTCAGGTAGTAATCAAAGTAACCAACAGCAAATTCAAATTACTAATTCTGGTAACAGTCCAGTAAGAGAAATAACAGCTGGCGAGGTAAACCAGTGGTATGATTACATACAAGACGCGGTTACTACCTCTCTTAGTACTCAACGTGTAGAAGAACGTCAGTTCTTTCAGGAAGAATTAGCTCGGAGCCAAGCGAAGATGTTAGAACAGGTTATGGTATTGCTTCAGAATATGGCAAAGCCAACGAAAACAACTTCGCAGAGCTCGGCGTCTACACGAATGCCAACTGTTGCCAATACAGCCCCTGTCTCATCAGAGCCCTCCATTCCTCCAGTTACAACGAATGTAGATTCTGCTAGGATATCTTTTAGAACGCCCGTGATTATTAACAGACAGTCGACAAAAGAGTCTGTAGGTCACAACCCTCAACCATCTACGTCTAACCCAGCTATGAAGAGAGCGTCTCAAGTGAAGATACTCGATAAGGTGACAATAGTACCTTCTTCCAATTCCCCTGTTGTCCACCCAGTGGATATGGCACAAGCGAAAGACTTAGATGATTTCTTAACGAAAATGGGAGCGATGAATTTCGACAACACGTCTTCGCCCTCAACTTCCCCAAGAGCTCACACTCCTTCGTCGTCAAATTCCACCGCGAAATACCCAATGTTCCACAAATGGGGTATTAAATTTGATGGTCGCAATATGCCCATCGATGATTTTTTGTTTAGACTTGATAGAATAAGGAACAGTTTTAACGTGTCATGGGATGAAGTTGTAATCAACTTTCACCATTTCGTTTCCGGCCCTGCAGAATCGTGGTATTGGATGTATATTAAGTCCAATCCAAATGCACCGTGGCTCATCCTTCAAGGAGCTCTTCTCGAACAATATCGAACCCTTGAAACCGATTCAGAGCTATCACGGAAGATGCAAGATAGGAAGCAGATGGTGGGAGAATCTTTCAATGAATTCTATGATGCATTGATGCAACTTAATTCAAGATTGCGAGTTCCGAAACCACCCAGCGAAATCATCGAGATCATCAAGACCAACGTGAAGAGGAGAATAGGAGAACACTTGATCACATTCAATACTAGTAGCTTAGCGCAAATGGCGTATGTTTGCAGAACTATAGAGAAGTTCATGGAGAGAGCTCCAGATGTTAACAGATTCAGGACTATGCCTAGTCATTTCAATGCTCCGCCAAAACGGCATGTCAGCGAAGTAGGAAGGACTAGTGAGAGTAGAGAAATTGCGACACCACAACAAGTCGAAGCTATTAAACGCGAAGTGCTTACTGAGCGATGCTGGAACTGTAAGGGCGTGGGTCACAGTTTTCGAGACTGTACAGATCCTACACGGACTCTATTTTGTTATAAATGCGGATTGCCCGAGTTTGTAACACTCAATTGCCCAAGATGTTCGGGAAACCTGAACCAGAACGGTCTTCCTTCCGGGGTAAATCGTTCGGGGAGGTCACACCCGGAACAATAAAGACACATACTCCATCAGAGACAAAACCCATCAAGATTTTAAAACCTAGTAGTGATAAGTTAAATAACCCAATAGAAAGTAACAAGACCAATGAAGTAAAAGTTGAATTACCGCGTAAGACATTCCACGAACGCCTTCGGAATTATTATGCGGCAAGAGAAAGAATTCTATCCGTTCCCTCATTGTCTAAGCGTATTAAAAAACTCAGAGACCGCTTTCGAATTAAACGACTCAATTATAGAAACATCGCAACCACTACGTTGCAAAAGGATTCGAGTGATCCACGACCATATGTGTCAGTGGAAATCTTTGGAGACCAATGGTTAGGATTGTTGGACTCCGGCGCAAGTATTAGCTGCCTTGGAACCAATACCCTTAAATACCTAACTGAGAAAAATGTTGTTATTCGAAAAGTCGCGTCATCCGTGTCCACAGCGGACGGTAAAAAGCAAGACATTGTTGGGAAGGTTACAGCAGATGTGCTCTACAAAGGTATGGTGGAGAGTATTGACTTTTATGTCGTGCCCTCGTTATCTCAACGCCTATACCTGGGAGTAGACTTTTGGAAGAAGTTCCACCTAGCCCCGCAAATAATTTCAGAGATGTCCGTAAGTCCATCCCCGATCGAAAACGAGGATTACAAAAATCAATATATCCTGAACAACGAAGAATCTAAAAGGCTACGGCAAATTATAAATGGATTTCCGTCCTTTGCCACGAGAGGTTTGGGAAAGACCCACCTTTTGGAGCACAGGATTGATACTGGAGATGCAATGCCAATTAAACAGCGGCATTATCCCGTATCTCCAGCGGTGCAAGCCCTAATGTATGCGGAATTGGACCGCATGCTGGAGTTAGGTGTGATCGAAGAGAGTTCAAGTGCATGGAGTTCGCCGGTTGTGCTAGTGCGCAAACCGGGTAAGAATAGATTGTGCTTGGACTTTCGAAAGGTTAATTCCGTAACGAAAAAGAATGCAGGCCCAATTGCGCATATTGAGGGGTTGCTAGCGCGCCTTTCGGATACCCACTTCATTTCGAGTGTGGACCTTAAGGACGCGTTCTGGCAAATTCCGTTGGAGAAGGGATCCAGGGAAAAGACAGCCTTCACGGTTCCTGGGCGTCCCCTTTATCAATTCACTGTTATGCCATTCGGCTTATGTAACGCTCCACAAACCCTCACCTATCTTATGAGCAAAGTGATTCCATCGGCCTTAAGAGATCAAGTGTTTGTCTATCTAGACGACTTACTCGTCATTTCAAAAACCTTCGACGAAAACTTGCAAATTTTAAAAACCATTAGTGATCGTTTGACAGATGCAGGTCTAACGATAAATGTCGGCAAATCGAAGTTCTGCTTCAAAGAACTCCATTACCTCGGTTATAAGGTAGGACAAGGATGCTTAAAAGCTGATCCCGCCAAAATAGCAGCCATTGTAGATTTTCCGGTGCCAACAACCCAACGCCAAGTAAGACGATTCTTAGGTATGGCCGGTTGGTACCGACGATTCGTCAAAAACTTCTCTACTCTAGCAGCACCCTTGACCGACACCCTTAAGAAAGGAAAAACATTCAACTTCGGTAGCGAAGCTCTGTCAGCATTTCAAGACATTAAGTTAGCCCTGACAACCGCACCCATATTGATCAACCCAGATTTTTCCAAAGAATTCGTTATTCTTTGCGATGCATCAGCGTCCGGTATCGGATGTGTTCTCTGCCAACGGGATGAGAATGGAACTGAACGTCCCATTTATTATTACTCCCAAAAGCTAAACGCAGCGCAGAGGAACTACTCCGTTACCGAACGCGAATGTTTAGCAGCATTCCAGGGGATACAAAAGTTCCGCGCCTATGTGGAAGGATACAGATTCAGAGTCATCACTGACCATTCTAGCTTGAAGTGGTTGATGAGTCTGAAAGATCCTACTGGAAGATTAGCTAGATGGAGCATGAGGCTCCAAGGTTTCGACTTTGTAGTCGAACACCGCAAAGGTACACTTAACGTAGTACCAGACGCGCTCTCAAGAGTCTACGAGGACGAAGCGTTAAAGTGCAATTTTCAAATGTCTAGCGTGATACAAGTCGATCCCTTGGAAGTCCTCCATGTGGATCTGAAAGATCCTCAATTCCAGTCAGAAGAGTACACTCAGCTCATCGACCACATCAAGACTAACCAAGAACGGTTACCAGATCTTCGAGTTTCAGATGGATTCATCTACAAAAAGACCAGACATGCAGTGGGAGATCCGTTGCATGATGATTTGGTTTGGAAGCTCTGGATTCCGTCGGTGATGACAGACGATCTGATTGTCCTCGCTCACAATCCACCACGAGCAGCGCATGGCGGCATCGCCAAAACTTTGTATCGCCTGCGACAACAATTCTATTGGCCAAATATGTTTGTGCAAGTCAAAAACTATGTAAGTCGTTGTGAAGTTTGCAAGGCGAGTAAAGCCTCTAATGTAACCCTACGAGCAGAAATGGGACAAGGATTCAATGTAGAAAGGCCCTTCCAGCATCTCTACATTGATTTCCTCGGACCATATCCACGATCAAAAAGCGGAAACACCTTCATTATTATTATGGTAGACCAGTTGACAAAGTTTGTCTTATTGAAACCGTTGCGCAAAGCTAATGCAGCCAATGCCATTAAATTCCTTCAAGAAGACGTATTCTTGATATTCGGTGTTCCGGAGAGTATTCTCTCCGATAACGGAACTCAGTTCATAGGACGAGAGTTCTCCAAAATGATAGAAGTTTATGGCATCAAGCACTATCACACGGCAGTTTACTCACCGCAACCGAACGCAAGCGAACGAGTGAACCGTTCAATATTGGCAGCCATTAGGTCTTATATAGACCCAAAGCAAACTACATGGGACTTACACTTGTCCTCAATAGGAAGTGCCCTTCGAACAACAGTTCATTCAGCACTTACAATGTCTCCGTACGAAGCCCTTTTCGGACAACGTATGGTGGAGCATGGTTCAGACTACCAACTACTCAAGAAGCTAGGAGGTTTAAATCACTCGGAAATTGACTGGTTACCCAAAGTAGCAAAGTTAAACATTTTACACTCTTATTTGAAATCTACTTTAGAAAGTGCTCACACTAGCTATGAAAAAACATACAGCCTAAGGAGTAGAAATATTTCTTTCAACGTAGGAGATACTCTCTATAAAAGAAACATAGTTCTTAGTGATGCAAGCAAGCATTTCAATGCAAAGTTAGGACCTAAATTCGTTAGAGTCACAGTTACTAAGTTAATTGGCAACAATTTATACGAAGTAGTAGATAGCAAGGGACATAAATCAGTGACACATACGAAAGATCTTAAAAGGTAATTGACTTTAGCATTGCCCGGCTTCAGCTGTGCATGAGACTCTAGTAGTATTTCAGATTAAGATCATTATACCATCACTAAGCTACACAATTTAATGACCATCATGACTAGGATTTTTCCTTCCTTGTTTCTTAGGGTAAGTCGTGGACTGACCCGAAGCAACAAGTTTTGTAAGAAAAATTTATTTTTCCAAACAATATCTTCTGTCGCATTCATGAAATTAATTCATGAATGTGAACACTCACCAACATTAATTAGTTTTTTCGAGATTATCCTTCACGGATTATATCAACTAGGTTATTAAAACCCTCACATGAAAACCGACCCTTAGTTATGACGCACGCCATCTACCAGTTCGCACTATAAGCGAACGTTCATACAGAAAAGGTAACGCAGTTTCTGTGCTGTCAGTTGTCATTCCTGCAAACAAATTGCCAACGTGGCAATTACAACAAAAATGTAATGGGACCACTGCAAGAATATGAATAACGGAGTGCAATACCGACGCTAATTGCCAATACGAAATCTGATTGGGATTTCTTTTTTTCTTCGAGCAGCCGAATCATCAAGTACACATTTTTCCTACAACAAGTCTGAACTAGTTAAAGAAACGTTTTATCTGAATCCGTATATTTTTTCCATTTTTGTGGTTTTTTCTCTTTGGTCAAATTGAAAGTGGTGAATAAATCAAAATTCCTTTACCGCGTGCCCGGGACACGAGTTCCTATGCGGAGGGCATTCCATCGTTCCCCGGAATCGAAGCTGCTGTCTGATAAATTCGTGGACGGAACTCCGTCCAACAAGAAACCTCAAGATAAGGAGTGAAAGATTCCTCCCCAGAAAAGAAAGCAACAGGTGACGCCCGCCCACGGACAGTATCCTGGCACGCCACAATTTTATTTAACGATCTGCGAAATTTAACATTTGATGAAACAACAAGCGAAAATTTTAACAAATACCGAGAAATTTCAACTATTAGCCAGAATTTTCACCCAACAGCGAATGTCTTTTAACAAAGTGTGAAGTATTTTAAGAAAGTGCAAATTGCGAAGTATTTATCCAACAAAGCACCTTTAACAATCAGCACCTACGCTTTTGCGTTTTGCGAGATTTATCTTGATCACCTGAATTCCACATCTTTAACCTCGCCTCAAGCACCCACAAATTTCATTATATATATCTATATGTCGTATGGAAAATCCGTAAATATACGTAGAATCCTCCGCTACCTTTTTAAACTCAATTGTCGGAGTGTCATAGTTGTATGGAACAAGAAAATCACGTCCTATATATCCTTTAATTGGACGCCTCATCCTGGTCTCAGTGGAGTGCCCAGAGACCCCAAATCAAGCACAGTCGTACATATCGAGATACTGGTTACCGCCCCTGGCTGTATCCAGCATCGTACCTGGACATCCAACACCTCGTCGAAAGCTGCAAAAGAATAAGTCGGTACTGGGAGTACCCAAATGATTTCTCCCCAAGTTATCCTTCGGAAGACGAACCCACCTCGAAGGATCGGATTCCCCTTGAATCCCCGATCAACAAATCTGTTCATTTATCACTTTTTATGTTTGTTTTTGTTTGGCACTGTTTATCTTTTAATTTCTTATCTTATAATTTTTGCACTATTTTATGATTTTGCACTTAAATATCCTCCTGGATATGACTCAATAATAATTAAATTTGAAATCGAAAGGAGTCTGTTAATGTATCGGTAAATGTAAGAACAAGAAAACATCAATCAAGTCATCTCAAATCAAAGTTACGAATACCTCAAGAAAATCATATTTTAACATCATTCATAGAACACAAAGTCAACACCCACAACATCCGAGTACGGGCAATGTGCACATTACCTCGAGGGATGAAGCAGTTAAAGTTCAACGGTTTGACGCCGTAAGTCAAAAGTATGATCGGTGAGTCGTTTTGAAATTCTATTTCTTATTGGATTTAGTACCTTTGAGATTGATATTTGAAAATTTGAAAATTGAGACAAGAGTCGTAAACAGAAATTTTAAAGCGTAACGTAAAACCTAACGAGGTTGAGAAAGTAGCTAAGCGCTACCCAACCGCCAATGTTTTTTTTTTGTATTGTGTGCCATTTGAATTTATAAGACACCTGGAAGTGTCCAGACCCTCCATAGGTCCCGTGTACCTGAGGGATTGATAATTTAACACAAGTCTTTGACCATAGAACCAAATGATATCAAGAATATGATAATGAAATTTTAACGATCCTAGACCGTAAGAGAAGATATTGTTTTAATGAAATTGATATTAATGAAATTTACTATTTAGATATTTGATGGTCATTAAATTTAGTATGATATTATAAGTTTTTTTTTGTTATCAATAAAGTATTAAGTAAAGACAAATCCTTTTCGTTCCTTTTTGAGTGATCTGAGACGAAACAGATTACCTGCTTAGTATTTAGAACATATTTCTTTTTGATATAATTTAGGATGAACTTAATAAGGGTTTAAGTTTTTGGAAGTGAGTGAACCTGGACATCGAAGAGCTGGACCGAGAGTTTTGACATGTAAGTTAAGCGATATGTAGTATTGAGTTACATATTAGTATTGTTTTGTTAGGAATTAGTTTCAGTTAGGTAGTATTTAGTTTTCCGTATGTAAGTATATAGTAAGGTTTCTCTTTTTTTTTGATTCTTTTTATATTGGGGATTTGCAGTAACATTCATATAGCAGTCACGCAAATCATAGGTTGGCTTGGCCTAAGGATGTGTGTCTGGGTCAAGTCAACGGGTGGGTTTTGAGACTGCGAGGGGGAAACTTACCACCTCATCTCCCCCTCACTATTTTGTGACACATCTACTCATATAGTCCAGGGATAGTAGTTGTTGTCCGTGGACACGTATACCCTGAGGAGTCACGAACATCTATGTGCTCCAATGCTGTCGACTCCACTCTGCTCCTCTCCGCTTCTCGGGGTGAAGCAGAGCATTAAGCTTTACTGTAATGAAACATTAGCCTGGTTTTACGTGGACTGGCTAATCATCTTCAGATCAAATCTCATTCAACGACGTACCTTCCCTTACGGACCCTTCAGAATTTGACTCAACGGTATTTGGGCCTCAGCCTAATCTCAACATTCTTCCGCCGATACCATCTGGCAGGTCTGCTTATTTAAACTGTAACACAGCCTAGTACCCAGCACAAGATCCCCCCCCCCCCCCCATCCGGCGAGTTTAAGCGATGGCACCCAGAAGCAGGCCGCTGCTGCTAAAGGGAACTTAGGCAGCAATTCCGTTTCTTGCGTGGACGGGCCAATGAAGACGTAATCATTGGTCCTAAATGTCTGAAGCGGTTTTGTTTCGAAAAAGAACGACCCAAGTTGCTATGAGAAGACATGTACCTATAGTGATTTCTCATTTATGCTTGGGATATCTAGAACTGTACTGTCGTGAGGTCAAGTTTGTTTTTTCGAAGTGTTAATGATGTATCGGAATGCGCTTAACAGCAACGCGTATTCAACCCTTTAAGGTAGAGGGGGTAGGCAACCCTCTACTATCTGTGCCTTGAGTTTGAATAGAATTTTTGTACGGTTATTGAGTTTTAGTTTTGAGGTCGAGTACCGTTGGTTTTTTTTTTGGTTTGAAGTACAGTCACGAATATTTTATTTTTTTTAATTGATTTGTATGTAATGTTTCTAAGCATTACATACAAATCAATTTCTTTTTCATCGTTACAACCTCTACTGACAGACCTTTTCGTACGAAAATCCCCCATCTCAGAGTTGATGATCCTGCTTTTAAGCATTAGATTAATCAGCTCATAGAGTGAGTATTCGACGTTTAGGGTCGTCATAGCAGAAGTGATAGCAGATGTGTCAACGTTGTTGAAAGCACCTTCAATATCCAGGAAGGTAACCATAGTATATTCCTTTTGCTCTAGGGAGTATTCGATAGTTCTTACCAGAGTATGCAAGGCTGTTTCTACCGATTTCCCTTTGCAGTAAGCATGCTGAGACATCGATAGTCCCATATCAATGCTATTACGTATATGGATATCAATCAATCGTTCCAGCGTTTTGAGAATGAAAGATGATAAACTAATAGGTCTTAGATCTTTAGGGTTGACATGCGAGCATTTGCCCGCCTTGGGAATGAATACTACTTTTACCTCTCTCGATCGCTGAGGTATATAGGCCAGATCTAGACAACTTTTGAACATCATCTCAATGATGGGCAGAGTTATGTCGATGGTGTGTTGTAGCTCAGCTGGTATGATTTGATCTGGACCTGGAGATTTATAAGGTTTGAAGCTATTCAGAGCCCATGTCAATTTTTCTTTTGTGACAAGACCTTGAGGAAAAGTTAAGTTAATACCCGATCCAGGACGGTTTATTGTATTAACGGATTTGGAGCTATCTGGGAAGTGGGTATCTAATAGCAGGTTTAGCGTTTCTTCTCAAGAGTTAGTCCATGTACCATCTGAGTTTTTGAGAAAACTAGGCATGGTTGGATTTGTCGAGAGAATCTTCCTTAGCCGCGATGCCTCCGAGGACTCTTCTATTGAGCTACAGAAGGATCTCCATGAGGATCTTTTGGCTATTCTCAATTCTTGTTTATACTTTTTGAGGGATTCCTTATAGGACTCCCAATCTTGGAGGTGTCTAGACTTTTTTGCACGGTTAAAAAGCCTTCTACAACCTTTCCTGAGTATTTCTAGTTCAGCAGCCCACCAATGTGGTTTTCTCTTTCCTCGCACTGTAGTGAGGGGACAGGCAGTTTCCATAGCTTTATTGAGGGCTGCTGTAAGCTCATCAACTTCGAGTTCAAGAGCGCATAAAGGAGGATCATTAAGTTCTGGTTTAATCAGACTTTTCAGAGTTGTCCTATATTTTGGCCAATCTGTTTTCCTATAATTCCGGAAATGGATCGGTTTTGGGGACTCTTCAATAAGAGTGAATTGGATGTACCTATGATCGGAGAACGAGTGCTCCTTTGATACTTTCCAATTCAGTACTTTATTTGAGAGATGTAACGAGACAAGAGTGATATCTAAAACTTCTTGTCGATTTTTAGTAACAAAGGTTGGTTCATTACCAACGTTACTTACTACCAGATTAGTTGTTAAAATGTAATCAAAAAGAGACTCACCTCTGTCATTGATATCGGTACTACCCCACGTAGTATGGTGCGCATTGGCGTCACAACCGATAATTATGTTGGTTTTGAGTCTTGTTGATTCAGCGACCGTCTTCTCCAGAGTGGTACCAGGCAGTGGGCCCTGGTGGTCGTGGCTCAAATACGCTGATACCAGCCAGTAGGTATGGTTGTCTATTACCATACTGGCTGTGGTGACGTCTTCATCACTGAAATTAGGGAGTAAAAATGCATTTAGACTACGTTTTACTAGTATACAGGACCTTGGGTTACCTTTTCCCGTTACATATAAGACGCAGTAGCCAGGAGTTCTCAATCCTCGAACCAGGGATCTCACAATCCAGGGCTCTTGGATGAGAATGACATCTTCCCCAGTTTTTGACAGGCGGAGGAGAAGGGAGGCCGAAGCCTTAATAGAGTGTTGGAGATTAATCTGTACTATTTGCAGCATTTTGGCCAAAACTAGGCAGATCAACCTCCACCACTGTTAGATCCAGTTCATCCAGATCGGACGAAGAGGAACCTAGCAGTTCATCTTCTTCCTCACTGGAGAGAACTTTGTTAGATGAGTCATCAGTCTCCATTAGGGATAAACTTTTGACGTTTTTGGAAGAAGACTGTGCCGCGACAGAAGAGGGCCCTGGTACAACATCATCCCCATCCAAGGATGGGAAAGTGATGATAGCACTGGGACCCCCCACGTCTGGCGACACAGCTTCTAAGTGTGAGGAAGAAGATTGTGCCGCGACAGAAGAGGACCCAGGTACACCATCGTCCACATCCATGGATGGGAAGGTGATAGTAGCACCAGGACCCCCTACGTCTTGCGACACAGCTTCTGAAGTGGGTTGTGGAGGCTCGCATAAAGCGTCTACCTCATCTTTTTTGTATATGCGGAGAGTAATCGTCTCGAACCCGTATCTTATCACTCCCTTCTCTCGCGCCAGAGAGGCCGCAGAGTCCTTATTGATAACGATGATCGCACTTCGACAAAGACCCTTCGGCTCCTCCAGTTTCGCGATCTTCCAGTCGTGACAAGAGAGGTCCGGGTTGCTAAGCCTGATCATCTCATGGATGTCTTCAGGACATGCAGGTTCAATCGGGATCCAAGCACGAGCTCTCGGCCTGCAAGGAATATCTTCCTTTGCAACAACCTCTAGTTTTGCGCCTGGCCAAACTTCGCCCAGCATGCCGACAGCAAGCGTATATAGATCGCGCGACCTCTGATCGTTACAAACGATGAGTTTGACATGACCTTGATGCCAACCCCCATCGCTTGTTACAGGTGGTGGACCCGGATGCTCTCGCATGACTTTGAGAAAGCCAGCCGAGAGCTTCAGTTTCACCATCTGCCAAAGGTCAGAGGTGATCGCGCCATCAATATTGCCTCTGTCAATGACCGCAACCACGATTTTGTTGTGTTCCTTAAGCACATCACTAAAAGGTTTAGTGAGAGGTACTTTAGGAATTTTGGGAGTGCTGGTGTTCTGCACTTTGGGTTTCTTAGGGATGGGAGTGGACTCCTCCAGAGACCTTTGTCGCTTTGACGTGGAGTCGCAGCTGGTCTTAGATTTGGCTAGGATGGATTTAGCCCACTCAATCTTCTTGCTATGGATGGGATTACTACCATCCCCCAATGTTGCACCAGGGGATTTTAGCAATCTCATCGCATAGCGGCGCTGTTTATAAAGGACCCTAGGTTGGATGGCTGTCTTCGTAGTGGAGGCAGGGTCGTTATTCACAACGCTGCTAACACCACGGAGAATACCACTAGGACCATCCTGGAGAGGTTTACTCTCTTTGGTAGTGGAACTACCGACATGAGGAGGCGCTTTCGCCAGGGATACCTCCTGTACCTCACTAGAAGCTGGGCAATGACTTGGCACAGACCCCTCTCCTATGTTTGGCACAGGATTAACGACAGCGGACATTATCGCCGAACTGTCACCCGGTGTAGATACAACCTGTACCACACTCGAAGTTGGGCAGTGACATGTCACAATCCCTTCTCCTGTGTTCGGCACAGGTGTAACGACAGCCGACGTTGCCGCCGAACTGCCGCCCGGTGTAGATGTAGTACCGGTACCGGTTTGATTTTTTTGGTTTTGTTTTTGTTTTTGTTTGTTTTTTTTCATTTGGGTTCCCACGAGTAGGCGAAGTAAAAGGGGGGGTCCGTCTGTGCAGAGATTCGCTTACACAGATAAGGCTAGCTAATCCGGAGGTCGCCTGGTATCCGGATACTCCGTTAATGACTGAGCTATTTTTAGAAATTGGGCCCTCAGCCTGGCTGATCATCGGCACGGGTCGTATAACACCTTGAATCCAGCCCAATTGGGAAGTTGAAGGGGAGGATATGATTTGGAAAAGGAGAGACGAACAGCAATTAAGCCATAAGCGTCTCAGGAAGGAAACAAGGTACTGACAGAAGTGATACACTATACAGTCAGGGGATAAGGAGACATCAGCCAGTGTAATGCACAAAGCCGATGGAGGAGGGGATAAGGATCGGGAAGGGGAGGGGCGAGCGACCTTTGGTTTCAGGACTCTTCTGGAGAAATAATTCCCGAGAATCATTGACCTTACTCAGCTTCTACAACTCGACAAGTTCGACGCCCAGGTAGAAGGATTTCTATATAAAAAATATGAAAAAAATATGAAAAAAAATAAAAAAAAAATATTTGAAAATATTGTTTGCTGTATTCTCCTCATAATTGATACACAAATATTGACTTTTTTAAATGCATTTTTAAATATGTTTAAATTTTTTTTCTTTTTTTCTAAAAACGTTACTGAGTCGAAGAGATATTCAATTTTCATAAAAAAATACTTTTGTTGTTGAGTCAAACTAAATGGGGCTGGAATCTGGTCCGCCGCAGATTATTCTAAGAAAAACATACATCTTTTTACTTTGCACTTCAAAAAAATTTAGTAAAATAATTTATAAAAAAATGAAAAAAATTATGTGATATTATGTATACTTCGAAAGTATAAAAAAAAATATTTTCAATTTTTTATCTTTATTACTTTAGAAATTATTCCAAATAAATCACTCCTACTTTTGCTATATTTTCCCCATTTTTCGTGTTTTTGTTAATTTTTTTTTGACGAAACTGGACAAAATATTAAAAAAAAGCCACGTTACTGAGTTGTGAGACATTTAAAGAATAGATAAAAAATATAAAAAGAATAAAAAATTAGTTTTTAAGGCAACAAAACTGTTCCAACGCAAACGTCTCTAAAAATTTCATAATTTTTCGTTATGCATGACCCTTTTGGGATGAAATACATATTAAATATTTTTTTTAGCTTATTAACTTCTTAGCTTATTAATTGTATAATCTATACTCGTTGATTTCATTTAAATATTCGGAATATTTTGGGAGCTACACAGTTTTACGAAAAACACCAATGACATTTTCAATGGGAAACCTAGCCTTAAAGCTGCTTATGATAGCATCCACCGCCAAGAGCTTATGATGGCGATGTCTGAATTCGGTATCCCGAACAAACTGATCCAGCTGTGCCACATGACGCTAAACAATACGCACTGCAGTGTGCAAAGTGTCCAAACATGCGCAGGGTTTAAACAAGGAGATGCGTTGTCATGTGACTTCTTCAACATAGTCCTGGAGCAGATAGTGCGCAAGGCAGGTGTGAGCACAGAAAACACTATCTTCAACAAGTCCACCCAGCTCCTAGGCTATGCGGACAACATAGACATCATCGGTGATCCAAGAGAGCTGTGCTTGAGGCCTTCACAGCGATTGAAGAACAGGCAAAACTCGTTGGTCTTGAAGTGAATGAGTCCACCGCCTAGGACAAAACGTCACTGTTGGTAGCAGCAATTTCGAGGTAGTTAAGGAGTTCACCTACCTTGGAACAAACATCAATCCCTCAAACGACACTTTAGTGGAGATCCGAAGAAGAATTACCCTGATATGTATGTAACACGAACAAAGAGAAACGCATGACACTAGAGTTGAGCTTAGACTGAACTTACTTTATTAACAGCTTATACCTACTTACAGACTAACATATTATTAATACTATAGATATACATATGTTTATTCAATGTGTAATTGTAAATGTATTGCAACTACATAGCTAGGTACATATATACCATTTCTCCCCCTTTTAAAAAAAATTACAATCTATACTTT
The DNA here is from genome assembly GCA_943590905.1 of Sphaerophoria taeniata. Classification (NCBI taxonomy): domain Eukaryota; kingdom Metazoa; phylum Arthropoda; class Insecta; order Diptera; family Syrphidae; genus Sphaerophoria; species Sphaerophoria taeniata. Next base: position 88,261 of record CALSBU010000002.1, read on the forward strand.
ATTTCAATTACATTATAATTATTGTAATTTCAATATATTTTAAATTGACAAATTCAATATTAACTAAAAATATTTATTATTCACATGGAAAAATCAATTCATTAATCTTACAACTAAAAATACTTACAACTAAACAAATATTTAAAGAAAAAATATTCATCAATTAAACGTAAATTCCAATTTTAATTCAAAGTTTTACATTTATAATATAAAGTTTTAATTTCTATTCAATCGATTTCATCTAAATCAACCTTTCGCTCCTCCAAAATCTTTCTTTTCTGAGCTCTAGTTAATATACCATAATCAGTTTTTCTTATAATAGGAGCAGCACTAAATCGAACTTGTTTTATTTTCTTCAATTTAAGTTGATCGATGTGTGCTTGCTTTTTTATTCCATTTACAAATATCAAATATCTAAAATTACTCAGTTTCTTTATAATTTTAGCTGGTAACCATTTAATATAGTTAGAGAAAATATTACGATATAATACCGTATCACCTACTTGATAAGATACTGTTTTTAAAATTTTCTTTGGGGTGTGTCTGTCTGTCTTTTAACTACTTGTTCTCGCACTATTTCTTCTCTATTTTGATCTGGTCTTAACAAATCAAGCAATGTTTTGGGACAGTAACTGAATAATTTACTTGTAGGAGACACATTGTTAGTAGTGCAAGGTGTGTTTCTGTATTTCATTAAAAAATTATTTAACTTTAAGTTCATATCTAACCCACGCAACTGAGGATCTATTAACATTTTCCTTATTGAGCTCTTAAATGTTTGCACCGCTCTTTCCGCACTACCGTTGGACTGGGGATGATAAGGTGGTGATTTAAAAACCTGAATTCCATTAGAAGTACAAAACGATAAAAATTCTTTCGAACCAAATGGTGGACCGTTATCACTCACAATGCTTTTCGGTAAACCGAATGTACTAAACATATTTCTAAGCTGTTCAATAACACACTTTGCTGTACAACTCTTCATTACAAATGCCTCTATCCACTTTGAGAACGAATCGAAGACTACCAAAATATTATACTTATCTACGCTACAAAAATCTATGTGGATGCGCTCAAACGGAAAATTGGGTGTAGGCCAAGCTCCTAACTGACTTTTCTTTGAATTTTGTGCCACTTGGCAGACATCACAATGCGTGACAAACACCTCTATATCATCATCTATGTTCGGCCACCAAATATACGATCTACCTATGGCTTTTGACCGAACTACTCCTACGTGACCTTCATGTATCAAGCCCAAAACTTGATTCCTTAAATTTATAGGAATAACTATTCTGTCGCCATAAAACAAACAATTCGATTCCGTAGCCAAACTACTTTTCTTCAAAAAATATGGGCGATGTTCTTCCGAAACCTCCTTTGGCCAGCCATTCAAAACAAATTCATAAACTTTTAACAAAACAACATCTTTTTGCATTTCTGCCTTTATGTCTTCAAATTTTAAAGGGAAATTCGACAAGTCTAGTGAATTGATGCTACCTACCTCTACATCCGTCGCAGCCGCCAGAGGCAACCTTGATAACGCGTCCGCATTTCCCATCTGCGAGGCCTTTTTGTATTTTATCGAATAATTATACATAGACAGGAAAATTGCCCAACGCTGAAGTCTGTTAGCCGCGACTGAAGGCACATCCTTCTTATCCCCAAAAATTGCCTGTAACGGTTGATGATCACTGTAAATTGTAAAGTTTAGCCCATAAATATATTTGTGGAACTTTTGTACGGCAAATACAATTGCCAGGGCCTCGCGATGTAGCTGCGAGTAGTTCTTTTCTGCCGCACTTAAGGTACTTGAAACGAACATTACAGGACGCTCTTCCCCATCGACTACGTGAGACAGAACTGCCCCTACTCCATATGGACTCGCATCTGCTGAAATTACAATTGGCCTACTTGGATCATAGTGCGTTAACACGTCAAGATCCACAACTAACCTCTTACTATTTTCGAAAGCTTTTTTATGGTTTTCATTCCATTCCCATACTTTATTAACCGACGTTAATTCATATAGACTTGAAAGCTCTGCAGACAAATTGGGAATGCATTTATTGTAATAATTTATAATGCCTAAATATGATTTCAGCTGTGTTTTGTTTATAGGTTCTGGGGCATTTAAAACAGCGTCTACTTTTTTAGGATTGGGCTTTATTCCAATCGGACTTATACAGTAACCCAAATAATCTATCTCTTGTTGAAAAAATTGGCACTTATCTAAATTAACTTTAACGTTGTCTAAAACTTCAAATAAATTCTTCATACACTCGTCTTTGTCCTGTCCCCCTATCAATAAATCATCAAAATAAATGCGAACCTTTTTGACACCTTTTAGGATTTCGCCTATTATTTTCGCAAAAATTTGGGGAGCTGTTTTCAATCCTAAAACTAATCTGGTCGACTGAAATAACCCAATATGTGTGTTAATTGTCATAACCTCTTGGGACCTCTTCGATAAAGGCACTTGTAAATACGCACCCGTCAAGTCTAATTTACAAAACCATTTCCAGCCAGCCAACCCAGCCAGCAAATCATCTATTCTCGGAATCACTGCATGTTCCATTTCAACGAATTTATTCACCGTTCTTTTGCAGTTCACACATAACCTTATCGACCCATCGCCTTTGTTCACAATGACTACTGGACTTGCCCATTTACTTCTCTTCACCGGAATCCAAACCCCTGCCTTGCAAAGCCTCTCAATTTCATCTTTTACCTTGTCTCTCAAACCAAATGGTACTGTATAAGCCTTACAAAAAATTGGATAGGCATCTTCAACAAGATCAATCTCTGCCTCAAACTGCTTAATAACCGACTCATTACTTTTAGAAAAAATTTGTGCATACTTATTTGATAAAACTGAGGAAAATTCATTCAACCCATCTACCTTACATATTGTTCCCCTCTTGGTTTCACAAAAAAAATCTCTCCAACCAGGGTACAGCACTTCCAACCAATTTCTTCCCATTAGAGCCCTTAACACATGCTTGCTATTTAATATGACCAAATCGAGATTATGAAAACCACCATTAATTCTACTCTCACATTTATCTTACCGGCCACGCTCACATTTTCCCCTGATAAAAGCTTTAAAGGGTTATTATCTTCCAACAATTTGCAATGATGAAAATATTTCATGTACTCCGAAACATGGCACACAGACACACACGCCCCCGAATCGACTTCCATTACACAATTTACATTTTCAATATATAACTGAATAGATAGAGGTTTTTTTCCATTAAACATACAATTTATGTACCCCAGATTAACATTATTATTTATTTCATCATTTCCAACATTATTAATTTTGTATCCTGATCGATAACAATTTCGAGCGTAATGCCCCGTTCTTCCGCACTTGAAACACCTTAGCTGTTTTCTGTAGCGGGACCTCTCCCGCTGTCGATTTTCTGCTGCTTCCTTGTCTTTCTGTTGTTTACTTCTCGATCCATGTGGCTGTGGCGAATAACTCCGATCTAAGCTTTTCTCTCGATGGGGAGTTTTCGATCGCTGTTTACTCCTGCCCGCTCTTTGATAATTTGATACATAATTTACATTACCGCTTTTCATCATATCCAAATTATTGTTATTCATCTCCATGAACAAAGCTTTTTGTGACGCTTCGTCTAGTGTCTTTAAATCGGCTTCATTCAAGAGCCTATTTTGTATTTTACTGTTATTTAACCCGCACACAAACTGGATTAAAAACGCTCTTTCTAAGAAATTACCAAATTCACACTCATTCGCTAACTGTTTCAGTTCCACTACATAGTCACTAATACTTTCACTATGCTTTTGTTGCCTTTTAAAAAATTTAAAACTTTCAGAAAAAATATTCTTTTAAGGCGCGAAATGAGTTTTTAGCTTTTCGATTAATTTCTCATACGTAAAATCAGTTTCCAGTTTTGGCGCAATTAGCGAAATTAACACTTTATACAAGTCTGGGCCACCCAGGCTTACCAAAAATGACACTTTTTCTTCATCTTTTGTCACTTTATTTAGAGAAAGTAAATGATTTAGCCGTCGTGCGTATAAATTAAAGTCTTCACCAAGGGTATACGATTCGATTGACCCCATGAACAAAGTCGACTTTTCCATTATAATTCCGGAAACCGATTCCTCTCCACTGGTCATAAATATCAATATTAGTTTATTTCAAACCACGAAAGTTCAATCAAAAATTATTAGCCGACAATTATCAATTTTTCTCATAATGTGAATCTAAGCACGCGGTTTTGACTCTTTTTCCTCGTCGCCACTGATATGTATGTAACACGAACAAAGAGAAACGCATGACACGAGAGTTGAGCTTAGACTGAACTTACTTTATTAACAGCTTATACCTACTTACAGACTAACATATTATTAATACTATAGATATACATATGTTTATTCAATGTGTAATTGTAAATGTATTGCAACTACATAGCTAGGTACATATATACCCTAGCGAACCGCTGCTGCTTCGGTTTGGCCAAACAACTGGGTTCAAAACCCCTCACGTGAAAAACAAAGTGTCTGCTATACAAAACTTTGATTTTACCATGTCGTAGAGTTGTTACGGCGCCGAGTGCTGGACGATAAGTAAAAAAGGGGAATTGATACTGGGCACTTTCGAAAGAAAAATTCTTCGACGGATTGTCCGGTCCCGTATGCGACAATGGCGAATGAAGAAGATGGTTCACCGAGAACTTTATGAGCTGTACCAAGATGTGGATGTAGTCCAGAAGGCCAAGAAGATACGACTACATTGGTTCGGCCACATCAAACGAATGGACGACAACGCTCCAGCCAAGAAAGTCTTCTCATCCCAGCCCCCAGGTTCGAGACGACAAGGAAGACCGAACCTACGGTACAAGGATCAAGTGACTGCGGATGCCAGAGCGCTTTGTTTTCGGCGACTGGAGAGTGCCGGCGAGGGATCGTTCACAATGGAAGGCTGCAGTATCTCAGGCTGAGATCCTTCATGGACTGTGAGCCGGATAAGTAAGTAAGTATGACCGTGAATTATCGAATCGATCCCACGACGCAGTTCGTAGTTATTCGGCCTCTGTTACTTAACTACTTGGAAAAATGTTGGGAATTATTAAGGTGTGAAGCCTTTAAAAATGCTGGAGCAAGAATTATATCGAAAAGTCCTACCACAACGCTGAATTTTCGGTGTTTTCTTGACAATTTGGCCGAAGATTAAGATCCACTTTTTTATCTTCTAGATCGTGCAATTTTACGTTTTTGACTATACTTCAGTCTTCAGCAATAAGTTTGACGCACTGGAAGCTAACATTGAAGCATTATTCAAAAGGTACCGGCCGAAATGTTAGACAGTATACCTATGCCAAAATTGGACCCGCAGCAGCGGCCAAAATTTACATGAATAAATCTTCATATTTGAACAAGGTGACTCACGAACGTTGTGGATTGACACAAGAAAAATCGTATAGGACGCGAGAGTTTACTTCATCCCGCTTATCCGGGAGGGGCAATTTTCTAAAAAAAAATGACTTATTTTGCTTTGCTCACAATGTATGTAGGTACCTATGTAGCCACCGTGCTATACCCTTTGGTAGGGCCAACAACTTCTTCTTTCATTTTGTTTTTAAATTAAATTGTTTTTAAAGGAATAGTTTTTGAAAAACTAGCTTTTAAACTCAAAATTTTGAAAAAAGAAAACTAAAAAAACAAAATTTCAAATTATTTTTTTTTTTCGAAAATTCTATGTAATTTAGTACTAATCCTGTTTAAAATTCAATGCTGTTATTAATTTTTAGTCCAAAACAGAAAACCAGAAGCAAAAATATCCTGTCGTTTTCGAGAAATAAAGAAATAAAAAAAAAAAAACTTTTTTATTTTAATGTTGCCTTAACGTCCTTAAGGTTAACTACATAATTTATGACTTGAGTACTTTTCAGATATAAATTAAAAGAAAAAAATGTACGTATTCATTCCAAACATTTGGTCAACCAGAATAGCTCAATACTCTATGTCACTCAACTTTAGACTTTTCCTCGGAACGAAGTTTTAGGGTTAAGCTAGTATATTTAACAGCATAGAGGGAGAAAATTATGAAAGAAACTCATAAAAATACAAAAATTAGTTTTTTTAACAGAGAATTTTATTGAATACTGTTTTTCCATTTTAATGACAATTCAGCCTTTTTAATGACAATTCATTCTTCCCCCACGGCAGTAAGGTTGTCCACGAAGTCCATGAGCTCTGCAGCATTTTATCTTTTCGGGATTGGATCGGCTGCAAACCTTGTCACATGCTTCAATACGAACTGCTTCTGTTTCCACAGTGAATGCTACCAACGAGATAGCCAGGAACAAAAGGAAGAAGGTTGACTGATTGAAAGCTGCCATTTTTCGATTATTTGATTTTCTCAAAGAAACACTCTTGAAGAGATGAAAATTTGTTTTGTGATGATTGAACCATTTGCGATTGCTTTTTATACAAAAATCAATTGAGATAAATATTCAAGCTCATTATCAGTTCACGGAAAAACATCGTAGAAAACTTTTTAATCGCGAGGGATTGTCCTAGAAAAAATTTCAGTCGGCAGTTTTATGCCTCGATGTGTGTGTTTGATGTTTTTTTTTTTTCAACTGATACTGACGGATTTAAAGAGCACAAATCGTTTTCTTATCTGTGTGTTAGTACAGAACAGTGCAAGGGTAGCTGAACTACACAAAAATGAGATCAGAAGAAGTGGGTCGATGAAACCAACATGTGCAAGTCGTGTGCTAAGTGCACAATAAATAACAAAACCATAAGGAACACCTCAATTCAATAATAAACAACATTTTTTCCAATATTTAAAAAATAATCAAAAAGCTCTTCTCGGTATCTGGCATTGCTCTTGACGATAATTGAGACAAAAAATAAATAAACATAAAGTTCTTAATCCGAGAAATAAGAAAAAAAAGTTCCAAAGCTCGTCTTGCCTTATCACAAACAATACAAGGTGATAACTATCCGCGTCTCGCTCGGAACACATTATATTTGGGAAAACCCCAAATCCTTAAATTTCTTATAAATTTCATATAAATAGAGAATGCAATTTCATGTTTCTTCACAAATCAAATTGGGAGCATTCACTAACCTAGTCACTACGTATTCGAAATTCAACTAGCTTTGTGAATGCAAATTTGCACTACAAAGCTAGTCGAAAGTAAACTGTCAAATAATGATAGTTCAGAAATTTTAGGTTTTATCTGCCGATAAATTCCTAGTGAGATTGTAACGGTTATTCTTATACCTAGTTCGTCAAAGCGCGATCTTACAAAATAGCTTCATTATCCCATCGTCACAGGATCCTCTAGGATATTTAAGACTACTGAACTAGGTTGTCCAGTCGGTTGAGTGCAGCAGGCACGCTAGCAAATACCAATTGAACTAACACGTCGGAAGGGTGGGATCTTGCAAACACCACTGGACCGCCGTCTACACTCTACATATATTAACGTGCCTATTTGAAATTTGCAGGAACAAGAAAAACAACAAGCTACTATACTTCGTCCAAAACAAATCTGCAGTACAGGGAAGATAGGACATTCATCTCTCTTTCTATATTAATTAAAATTACTGTTTTTATAATTTATATTTCACACAGCACCAACAAAAAAATTATAACCGCACTAAACTTGTACAAATGTATGCACCCAAAAATCTGTTCAAATTAATCAATATTTCTCTGCCTTTGACGCTTTTTTGACGGATTTTATTTTTTTATTGCATACCATGAACAAAAAATGGGCTGGCAATGGGCGCATTCACTAACCTAATTACTACGTAGTCGAAAATCAACTAGCTTTGTGAATGCAAAATTGCACTACAAAGCTAGTCGAACACAAACTGTCAAATAATTATATGCCAGCAATTTTAGGTTTTATCTGCGGAAAAATTAGAAGTGACCTGAATTTTTGAATAATCATTACGAAAAAACAGCATGATAAAATCAAATCTACGCTTATAAATTAGTCAAAACTATGTGAATTGATGGTATGCTTGTAACACAGAATGTACCTACTTTATTTTCACCTTATGAGAGAAACTTCAATAATTATATTCTACTTAAAAATTACTGGCACCGAAACTTTCATATGGTAACTCTTAAACAAAAATCAAGAAAAAAATGCACTCACCGATTTTTTCTTCTCCAGCGAAGTTGTGCGCACGACTTTGTAGAGGGTGTGAATGCTTCCAATTCTCGAGCTTGTTATTTCACCTTTTGTACTAAATCGCTATATAAAATAATGAAGAAGAATATTACCATATATGCGAATTTTGGTGACTCTTAAGGTGAGTTGAAACAAGAATACTTATCTCATGTAACTCGTTACAGTTTTATCTCATGATAGCCTCTGACTCCCATGTAGGAAAAAAAAACTTAAGGCTAACTTAATACTACGTTATGTATTCGGTTGGTTTTCCAAAATGACGTCGAAAATATCTTAATTTTATTGGTTATTAATGTATGAACTCCAATGATTCATAATGTGTTGGCGGGTTCGTATTGATTAACAGTTGCTCGTTTTTCAGGGATTGTTTAGAGTCTTCGTTTGGTTCCAAATGCACCTCCTACTTGAAGGTCCCACCGATACCTTTGCAAAATTTCGTTTGTTTCGCACTTCAAAGTACGAGTTGTAATTGCTCGCCCTCTTAGCAATGAGCAACGACGGCCGGCCTCAGTCATCGTCACTTGCGGCTTCGGAAGACCGTTTTGCCCAAATAG